>AWWV01006351.1:0-52080 GCA_001974805.1 Corchorus capsularis
TTAAGTAAAAGAGGTAAATCAGAGTCAAAGTAACAGTAATCAGTAAATCAGTAATTAAGTAAAAAGAGATTAATCAGAGTCAAGGTAATAGTAATCAGTAAATCAGTAATTAAGTAAAAAGAGATTAATCAGAGTCAAAGTAATAGAAATCAGTAAATCGGTAATTAAGTAAAAAGAGATTAATCAGAGTCAAAGTAATAGAAATCAGTAAATCAGTAATTAAGTAAAAAGAGATTAATCAGAGTCAAAGTAGTAGTAATCAGTAAATCAGTAATTAAGTGAAAAGAGATTAATCAGAGTCAAAGTAATAGTAATCAGTAAATCAGTAATTAAGTAAAAAGAGATTAATCAGAGTCAAAGTAATAGTAATCAGTAAATCGATAATTAAGAGTTAAAATGATCAGTAATTAAGAGTTGAGTGGTTAATTAGTAAATTGATGATCAAAAAGGGAGTAAAATTAGTAATCAGTAATTAAGAATGGAAGCAAAAAGGACTAATAAGTAAGTTAAGAAGAGATTAATAATGAAAGTGGTAATTGAGATTCAAAATAAGGGAGTAGAAGAATAACGTGCAATCAGTAAAAAGTAAAAAGGTATCTGAAAGGGTAAAATGGTAATTAGTAAAGAGTAAAATAGTAATCAGTAAAAAGTAAGAAGGTAATCAACAAGAGTAAAATAATAGTCAGTAAAAAGTAAAATAGTAATCAGTAAGAGTAAAAAAGTAATAAGTAAGAAGTAAAAGGAAATTAGTAAGAGTAAAAAGGTGATCAGTAAAGAGTAAAAAGCTAATCAGCAAGAAGTAAAAAGGTAATCAGTAAAAAGCAAAAGGCAATCAGTAAAAAGTAAAAGAGTAATCAGTAAAAAAGGAGCAGAAAATAGTAATCAGTAAATGAGTAAAATGGTAATCAGTAAAAAGTAAGAAGGTAATCAATAAGAGTAGAATAGTAATCAGTACAAAATAAAGAATAATCAGTAAAATAGTGATAGTAATCAGTAATTCAGTAAAAGGTGAGTAAAGTATGAAAAAGGTAAAGAATGATAGTCAAACAAGGAAAATGAATAAAAGAAGAAAAGTCAGTTTTAAGAAAGAATAAAAAAAGAGAGAATTTAAAGGCATGAAAATATTCAAGAATAGTAGCAACCAGATAATAGAAACCCATAATTAAGTCTAAACTAGTCACTGCCATCTTTTGACGGGCGTCGTGGGGGTGCTAATCCTTCCCCACGCATACCCGACTCCCGAACCTTTAGGACTCTGGTTAGTAGACCGTTTATTAGGTTTAGTGTTACCTTCGCCAAGTTAGGGTTAACATTAGACCTAATAATCTGATAGGTGGCTAATCACACCTGGGTTAAAAAATATTAGTGGCGACTCCCTGTTAGTTTTTAGTTCTTTAAGTCGTTAAACGGTAGGGTTCGGTACCCCCCGGACCCGGACGTTGCGACACACGTGCGAGGTTTAACTTTAATGGTTGACATGTGTACCTTTAGAGAATATGTATTAATATTAAATATTTAATTATGAAATTGGGTATGTGTCAACTTCTTAACCCGTTCACGGAGTCCAAAATTTACACTAACAGTGTATTGTGTAATAATCCAATAAGGAAAATTATACAATACCCGTCAGTGGATTTTAGGACGACTGCACGTGCAAGATTTAAGGGTTGACATGTGTCCCCTTAGGGAATATGTGTTAATATTAAATATTTAATTAATTATGAAATGAGGTATGTATCAACTTCTTAACTCGCTTATGGAGTCCAAAATTTATACTGATAGTGTATTGTATAATAATCTTATAAGAAAAATTATGCAATACGCAGTCAGTGGAGTTTAGCAGACTGCACGTGCGGGGTTTAAGGGTTGACATGTATCCCCTTAGGGAATATGTATTAATATTAAATATTTAATTAATTATGAAATGGGGTATGTGCCAACTTCTTAACTCACTTATATAGTCCAAAATTTACATAGACAGTGTATTGTATAATAATCATATAAAAAAAATATACAATACACTGTCAGTGGAGTTTAGCAGACTATACGCGTGGGGTTTAAGGGTTGACATGTGTCCTCTTAGAGAATATGTATTAATATTTATATTTAATTAATTATGGAATAGTGTATGTGTCAACTTCTTAACCCGGTTATGGAGTTGAAAATTTACATTGACAGTGTATTGTATAATAATCTTATAAAAAAATTATACAATACATCGTCAGTGGTGTTTAGCAGACTGCACGTGCATGGTTTGAGGGTTGACATGTGTCCTCTTAGCGAATATGAATAATATATGATTAATATCAATTATTTAATTAATTATGAAATGGGGTATGTGTCAACTTCTTAACCCGCTTATGGAGTCCAAAATTTACATTGACAGTGTTTGTATAATAATCCTTATTATAAAGCTTACAATGTTATTACGATAGGAAAATTATATCATTCATTGTTAGTAGAGTTTAGCAGACTTTAATACGGGGTTAAAGGGTCGACATGTGTCCTTATAGGGTATATTTTCAATATTAAATACACTATTAATAAGTAATAAAGTGTATGTGTTAGTTTTTCAGTTCATTTGTAGTATATAAACTCTACTGACGATGTATCAAATAATTGTCGAGAAAATGATGTATGTATTACTTTTTAATCTATGTTATTATATGAAAATTTCACTGATGTTGTATTAAATAATTATTCATTAAAAAGAAATAGTAAGGTTTTTCTACATATTATAAAGATTTAGTAAAATAAATATTTCGTAATATTTTTCAATAAATTATAAAGGTTTTACATAGTATGGTTAAAATAAAGATTTAATAATACTTTTTTCGTTTAATTTTACAACGTAACTAAACTTTCATTAAAAAAAATGTTCATTCCTTATTACTTTGCTACTAACTAAAATTCAAATATTACGTGACTGGTGCATTATTCATAAATAAATTATAATTTTATATATTTAGTTTGAAATTTGAATAAATCCTTTCAAAAAAAAATTGAATAAATCCCGGTGCAACGCACGGGTTCTATCCTAGTATACTTGTACAACGAGGAGCTAATTTTATTGTGCCACATTCAACAAATTAGTACAAAATCATGGAGGTGAAACTAAAATGATTTCTTTCCTAAAAGTTATACAAAAACTCTTCCCCACTATTGAAAAGAAAGGGGGATGGTATAATAAGTATAATTACATTGAAGGTCTTTTTATAGCCTTAAATTTAAGACTCATTCTGTCGTAGTAGAGTAACAAGACATTAGACGGGCATTACAAAAACATACAAGGGATGACTATCCAAACCTCTTGTTTCTTCACGTTTGCCAACTGCTCTAATTCAGGTTGAATCTTCAACATGAGAAGAAATTCCTTGGAGATCTCATGTATTTCTATGTTTCTTGGGGACCTGTCCCTCAGAAAGTTCAACTTCCAATAATAGCTGGAGCATTACTCTCAAGAATGGAAAGTTATCAAAGAAATTTCACCAATAATCTCCACAAGAGCATGTTCCGTTCTTGAAATGGTGGAAACGCTGCATATCTCGCACTATGATTTCTCGCCCAGTCACAAGTGAAATGTATTTCGTTGCATTATGACAGTCACCGCAAACTCTAAGGTTTTTTCTGATGTGTATGGGCGTACCTTGGCTGGTATTCAAAAGTGCAAATGCAATAGCTAGCCTCTCACTGTGGGTACTGTTTAACTGCTCTTTAATATCATCTTCTACATCATGAATCGAACTTGTGTCAGGCACATAACCTGCAGCCTTGATCTTATCTCCAAGCTCCTCAAGGTATGCATAGATCTTTCCGGACTGTGGATGGTTTGTAGTTCCAGAGTAGAAACTGTGAACTTCATTTTTCAATTCCAGTACACTGCAGCCAGGTGTTTTCTGAATTCCTTTTTTCTTCATCATAGTTCTAACTTTGGCCACTTTGTCCCACATTGAAGACGTTGCATATATGTTAGCAAGCAGTACATGGTATCCACCTTCATCTGGATTTAATGCAAACAGTTTGTCTGCTGCCTTCTCGCCTAACTCAGCATTTTTATGGATTTTGCAGGCACCCAACATGGCACCATAGACATTAATCTCTGGCTCAACTGGCATCTTTTGAATGAAATTCCATGCCTCCTCAAGCCGACCAGCTCGACCAAGAATGTCAACCATGGCTCCATAGTGGTCCATAGCAGGTTCTATGCCATAATCCTTCTTCATGCTAGTAAAGTAGCTGAGCCCCTCTTCCACCATGCCTGAGTGGCTGCAAGCAGAGAGAACACATAGAAATGTCACATCATTTGGCTTAATGTTCCCCCTTTTCATTTCATTAAATAATTCTACTGCAGCTTTTCCATGCCCGTGTGTTCCATAACCATCTATCATAGCATTCCAGGTAGTTACATGCCTCTCATTCATCATATCAAAGAGTTTCCTTGCAGTGTGAATTGCTCCACACTTTGCATACATGTCAACCAGTGCAGTCATCACAAAAACATCATCATCCAAATAACTTCTTATACAAAATCCATGAATCCACTTTGCCAGGCGTGTCACTGATAATTCAGCCAGAGCAGGAATCACGCTCACCATTGTATATGTATCTGGTCTCATATTTCCAGTGTACATCTCATAGAAGTAATTTAAAGCATCATTAACGCGCCCATTTTGTGCAAATCCTAGTATCATAGCATTCCAAGAAACAAGGGTCTTACTGCCCAGTTTTCCAAACATATCTGCTGCAATGTCAACTCTCTTACACTTGGAGTACATTGAAATCAAAGAGTTTGTAACAGAAACATTGGAACCCAGTTTCAACTGATCTGATAACTTATGAACAAACATTCCACAGTCAAGATCACCCAAATCAGCACAAGCACGAGCAGCTGCCATTATAGTAACATCAGTTGGTTGCACTCCTTCATCCAACATTTTCTGAAAAATAACCACTGCTTGCTCAGCATCTCCACTTTGAACATAGCCAACTATCATTGAGTTCCATGAAACTGCAGTCCTCTGTTTCATTCCATCAAAAATCAACCTCCCAATCCCAACAAACCCACATTTTGAATACATATCAACCAATGCAGTACTCACATTCACAAGCCTTTCAAAACCAGCTCTTAAAACATAACCATGAACCGCCTTCCCTATCCTAACCAATCCCATATCGGTCACAGCAGGCAAAATTGAAACAAGAGTAATCGAATCAGGCCTTTGCTCTTCATCTTGCATCCTAATAACTAACCCCAAGGCAAGTTTAGCCAAACCGTTCTGCGCAAAGCCAGAAATAATCGTATTCCAAGATACCAAATCTCTCTCAGGCAATCTATCAAACATCTTATAAGCTTCCTCAATTTGTCTACATTTTGCATACAAATTCACAACTCCAGTCATCGCAAACACATTCGAAGAAAACCCATTTTTTATCAACTGCCCATGAATCTCCTTACCCCTTCTAAGCTCCCCTTTATCCCCGCAAACTTTCAGCAAATAAGTAAAGTTATAAACAGCAGGCTTAACATTATCAACTTTCATCCTAACAAAAAATGATAAAGCTTCGTTCAAGGACGAGTTCTTGGCATACCCTTTAAGCAAAGTGTAATAAAGAACGTCGAGCTTATCTTCAATGGGTTCAAAAACACGGGCAGCTTCGGAAATGCAGCCGTGGTTACAGAAAAGGCTGAGAAGTTTGGTTTGGAAATAATGTTCGGAATAGAGATTGGATTTGATTATATGGGGTAGGACTTGGTAAACTTCTTTAATGGAAGTAGAGAGTTCTAAAAGGATGGCTGCTGGGTGTTTGTAAACATGGGGAGGGATTTGGGTTCTTTGGGAGAGAGTGTGGGAGTGGGACTTTGGCGTGCGGGTGGCGCCAGTGGTCAGAGGTGGAGGAGATGTTAAGAGCTGAGAGCTCATGGCTGTTTTGTTTGTCTTTGCTTGCTCTACATTCTCATGTGTTAAAATTTGACATTCTCATTTCTCAAATTTATGTTCCTGCTTTCTTCAGATGAGAGGACTGGAACAACTGGATTAGGATTGGATAAATCAGAATTCTCAAAGTAGAATTATCCATGTTTTATTTTCCCTAAATAAGCACATATAGTCTTTACTATATTCAAATAAGTCTTTGGATATATAAGTATTTATTTATTTTTTCTAAAATTTTGATGCAAAACAAAATTGATGTAAAGTTCCACAGATATGTTGATCTATTTGGGTTATCAGTTTCCAGATCTTAGATGCTTGAATCTCCAGATATTTAAATCTTGATGTTTGAGTTAGTTCAGTTTGTCGAGTCAGTTTATTCAGTTTGTTTGATATCTTTTGAGTTTACAGTAGATTGGAGATTTCACCGTCATATTGAGATGAGTTTTCTTTGTGGTTTTCGGATCAATCAGGGAGGTTTTTGGATCACTCACCTTTCTGTTGTTGGTGAAAACTCATAGAAACGAAAACGATTAGATGTCGCGCGTGCTAGAGACTCATGGGAAAGATTCGAAACTCCAATTCAAAAGATTCATATCATGATGACAAATCCAAATCAAGACGTTAATGATGAAATTCAATCTATTGTAATTTATGTTATGAACTATGTAATTTCATTTTGATGATTGAAAATTACATTTTAAAAAAAAAAAAATTGAGATATAGAGATTTATTTATTTGATCAGGTAAAATCATTTTGATCGGTTAATTGACTAATGCTCACTCCTTGTTGTTAAGAGTTGGAACTTGGAATTGGAAACTAACTCCACTGATTCCTGATATAAATTCTAAGATTTTCAACTCTATACACTTGGACCTTACCGTTCAGGCCTTCTCCACCTTTTAAAATAAACCCAAAGTCACTATTCGATTTTCTAGATTAACTGTCCAAATTCACATTAACTCATGGAGTAGTACTCAGTATAGATTAACCCTAATGGACTTTTGATATTCTAACCAGTATGATCAGTGTTCGAAAAATGAAGAAAAAGATTAATATTATACGTAAATATTTAATGCTACTACTATTTTTTTTAAGACTAAACATAAGAAAGCTAAATACTAGTACTAGTACTATTTTGTTGGCCAAAAAAAAAATACTAGTACTAGTTTATAGTACTCCTTTTAGAATAAAGTTTGATCATTCTTGTTCAAGAATGGATTGAGTTCTAACTTCTAATGGAGGATCTATCGGTTTCGTTGTCCCATGATTGAAATTCTGAGCTAACTTAAATTTGTGACATTTGTAACCCCATCTGTACATATAAGTCTGACGTCTATTAAAGAGTTTGAGACTGAATCCAATATTATCAACCAGATTAAACATCTTAAAAAGCTTGATAAAATCTATTGATCTCAAAGAGTCAAAGATAAATTTCTTAAAAATAATAAAATCTATTGGTCTCAAAGAGCTACAGATAAATTTCTTAAAGATAATGATGCCAATACAAAGTATTTTCATACTCGAGTCAAGCAAAAAAGAAGGCAAAATTGTATATGTTAAAATAAAAGAGAGAAAATATTTAACGGAATATTGAGAAAATATTATTCAGAAACTATCAAAAAATTTAGTACAATGAGAGACCTTTTATACTAGAATATAATCCTAGAATTAAGGTCCAAGAAAACTAAATCTAACTTAAACTAGGAAACTAAATATTGGAAGATATAAAATAATAAATTATTTTAACACCCTCCCTCAAACTCAAGATACCAACTTGAGTTTGACAACCAAAATGGAGATAAAACGGAGACAGACAGATAACGGAACGGAATCAGACAGCGGAATGGGATAACGGAATCAAATAGCGGACAACGGAACAGAATCACAGAAAACGGAATCTTCAGGAATACGGCACCGGTCAAAGGGCAGAAAACAGGACTAGGAGGTCAAATGGATCAAACTTCTTCATCTTACAAGCAAGATTCGCTAAAATGGAGCCCCAAAACGGAATCAGAGGATCGAAAACATGCGAAAAAGTGGTCTTACTCGCGGAGGTCAACAGTCAACGGTCAACAGAAAAGTCAACACTGACGTGTCAAAAGCTGACTGGTCAACAGAAACAGATCTAGTCAACACTAGGGCATAAACTTTGACCGACGAGTGTAGGCCCCACGGTGGTAGGATCGGGCTAAAATTTTGGTGGCTGGTAGATCGGAGCATCGGCTATCCAACGATGTAGGAGGTGTCGCAAACGGAGGTCGAGAAAGAGTACAGATCTGGACAGGCGGCGCTTGGAAGCACAAAAAGGAGGTGGCGTCGCATGCGGCGTCAGATGGTGACGAAATTTTATCGGAAGAAAGATCAAAGGCTATGTAATCGGATGGTGGCGGAGGTGTAATACACAGAAGTCGAGAAAAAACATAAATTTTTGGCAATCAGGGAGTAAAACAGAGACAGAAACACGTTTTTCTTGACTTATTTCCCCCTTTATGGGGCCAAGAAAAAATTCACAACCTAGCTCTGATACCATGTTAAAATAAAAGAGAGAAAATATTTAACGGAATATTGAGAAAATATTATTCAGAAACTATCAAAAAATTTAGTACAATGAGAGACCTTTTATACTAGAATATAATCCTAGAATTAAGGTCCAAGAAAACTAAATCTAACTTAAACTAGGAAACTAAATATTGGAAGATATAAAATAATAAATTATTTTAACAGTATAAACAACTTGATCATCAATGATAATTGGTCTTCTGATCGTCGGCTTATTAAAAATGCTTTTTTAAATCATTTCCAAAATATCTTTACTTCATCTTTTCCTTCTGATTTTGATGTTAGAAGTGTAGATTTTCCAAAGTTATCTCATTCTAATTTAATTTCTCTTAATAAAGATATATCAGAAGCTAAAGAGGTTATTTGGAAGATGGGTCTTAATAAATCACCTGGACCTGGTGGACTCAATGTTAATTTCTTTAAAGCTTATTGGGAGATTATTGGATCATCTGTTATCTCCTTAGTTAAGAGTGTTTTTTTTTTCTTCATTCTGGACACCTTCTTAAAAAACTTAATGAAACTTTCATTGTCTTGATTCCAAAAATTTCTAATCCTTCTAAGGTGTCTCATTTTCGTCCAATTAGTCTTTGTAATACAATCTACAAGATTATCACTTCAATTATTACTCAAAGACTAAAACCCTCCAAATAGACTCATTACGGATAATATCATCCTTTCCAATCAGCTTTCATTCCAAATAGACTCATTACAGATAATATCATCATTGCTCATGAACTTATTCATTCTTTACATAAGAAAAAGACTTCTAAAACTTAGGGATGAAATGGGTAGTAGATTATAGGGTACCCGACACTACCCGACCCGATTAAGTAGGATTATGATATTGTATAATCGGGTTAGGCTAAGGTATGGGTAATAGTTTTAGTACCCGTGACGGGTTCGGGTAGTGATCTTAGGGTACCCACTACTCGAACCAGGTTAATAATTAATTGTTTTAATATTAAATTTTTATTTATATATTATATTTTAACTTAAAAATTACTCAGTCAACCTAAATGAAAATTGTTTATGGTTAAAAATATAATTTTTAACTTTGTTCTACAATAATACAAGTTAATTTTAAAGAAATTCATTTAATTTTAATTAATTTATTATTATTTAATTATAATGCAAAAATTATTCGGGTTTTTTTAATCGGGTTTGGGTAGTAACGAGTAGTTATATTTTATACGGGTAGGGTACGGTAGTTATTTTGAAAAATAATCGGGTAGTTATAGGGTTCAGGTACCCTAGAAAATAATAGGGTTGGGGGCACGGGTACCTCAAAATTCGCAGGTACCCTACCCATTGACATCCCTACTAAAACTTGTTTTATGGCCCTTAAGTTAGATTATGCAAAAGCCTACGATAAACTTGAGTGGCCTTTTATTAAGCAGTGTTTGCAAGCTTATGGTTTTCCCAATCACTGAATAACTTTGATCATGGAATGCATTACAACTGCTTCCTTTAAAGTGCTCATTAATAATGAATTAACAGAGAAAATGACACCTACTAGAGGTTTAAGACAGGGAGATCCATTATCCCATTTTCTTTTCATATTATGTTATGATGTTTTCAATAAATTGCTTATGAAAAGAATGCTCAATAATGACTTTCATGCACTTAAAGCTTCGAAAAATGGTCCTTTGATCCCTTGTTTGAACTATGCTGATGATTGTTATATTTCTTACGAATTGATCCTATCTGCTTGACTACTCTTAAAGCTTCCCTTCTTCTATTTTGTTCAGCCTCGGATCAAACCATACATTCTGATAAATGTTCTTTTATCTTCTCTCGCAACACAGATAATGATGTCAAATCCCAAGTGTCTATCTTCTTTAATATGCCTATTTCAACCTCTTTGGACAAATATCTAGCACTTCCTGTTTTCTTTAGGAGAACTTTGAATTAAAATTTTCAATTCCTTATCTCCAGATTCAATTCTCTGCTATAGACATAGTATAACAAATATTTATCATATGCTGGTAGACTTACTTTAATTAAAGCAAATCTATCTACAATTCTTATTTATACCATGGCGGTTTTTATGTTGCCAACTTTTTTCACTAAAAAACTTAATACTCTCCTTAGAAAATTTATTTGCACTACACAAAAACTGGTCAATAGTGGCGAATATTTTGCGGCGTTTCACCCAAACGCCGCTATCAGCAATAGTCCAATTACTATCGCGGCGTTTATCAGGAACAAACGCCGCCATATATATACCATCACGGCGTTTTTATTACAAAAAACACCCTTACCGTAACAATTAGGTGCCTAATGCAATTTCGCTCCTTTTTTTTTTTTCGCGCGACCACAATAATCAATCATTATACCGGTGTTTATTTCTGACCAATGCCGCAAAATAGTGGCGTTTGACCAAAGAAACGCCGTAACCGAAAAAATTAAACGCCTAGCCTCTGGTTCCCTCCTTTTTTTTGTCCGCACGAAATTGAAAAATAGGCTGAAAAATACGTGTTACGGGGTTTGTTGGTTGGAAAAGCCACTACAGACTTATTTTCCACCTGATATAAACCATTATTTTCCTTTTTATATTGGTTTTTTTTCCTTTTTATTTCAAATTGAAATTTGAGTTGTTAGGTAACGGCGTTTTTTTTCGTAAAGGCCGTTATGGGTATTAATCTACAGCGTTTGCAACTTAAAAACGTCGTGACCTGAGCTGTCCAATTTAACAAAACCCGAAAACCCCGACCCCTCTTCCCAAAATAGAATTTGCCAAGTCTGAAAATCGTGAAAAAAACCCCCTCTTCAACTCGTGAAATTTTTGAACAAAACCTTCAAAAATCCCCAATTATTTTCCTCTCAAATGGATCGATGACCTTAGATTCTTGTTCAATTTCTTCTTTGCTCCATTTTTTGGCCGAAAAACTTCATCGAAATCATGAAATCCCTAACATTTGCAGTGGGTTTTGGGCGAAGCTCCTCTCCATCGGTTTTGGTCAAATTTGCAAGGTATATAGTGATAGAAAATGGGGTTTAGTATGATTCTTAACAATTGTCAAACATATTTCAAAGTCTTTTTTTGGTGCCACTGTCAGTGTCTTTGTTCTTTTTTTCTTTCATTGTTTTTACTTTATCGTATTTAAGGTTTTGGGTTTGCAAAAGTGCCGTTTGATTTTTACAAATAAATGGGTTAAATGATACAGAGATGAGCGATGGAGGAAAAGAAAAGCTTTGATTTCGTTTATTAGTGTATTTTCTCGATTTTTCTTCAAGGTAATGTTAATTTCTTTTGTCTTATTTATCTGTCAATAGATTGAACAGTGAAAATGGCAAGCATTGAGGACAGATGATCTAGACAACAACCTAAGGATTTTGGGTTTTAGGTAATTCTATGCTTCTCACATTTACTGTCAAGTTTAAGTTCTTTAGTTCGGTTTCTTTCTAATTGTTCCAATAGTTCAGTTTAGCCTTACTATTTGCTTCATTGAACATTCTTCTTTATTTTCAGTGAGCACTTTTGAAACCAAATTTATATGGAGATATGCACATTTGAGTTCATATATATGCAGATAAATTATTTACTAAATGATGGTTTAGTAAAGATTGATGGACAAAGGGACAACCCTTTTTCATATGCATATGCTAGATCATGTTGAATTGTGAAACAGAGTTTGTTTCAGAACTAGATTATTTCTTTTTTGTATATGCCACACTGTGATTTTCTTCTTTCAAGTTTGATTGTTCTTGTGCACATAATCATTTGGGAACTTCTTAATTTATCTATTTGTTTAGGAAGGTTAGAACCATTTATTTCTCTATTGATGTACCAAGCACCAGATTTGCTAATCTTTGACATGGGGCCCTTCTCATGCAGTTGACATTACTAGGGAGGTAGGAATAATCAATTATGGGTCTATTTATACATTTTCAATTGAGCATTTGGTTTAGTTTGCGTATGGAAGACTTTGAGGGAGTGGTCAGCATATTCAATTCTTTATTGTGTAAAATAATGAATAATGATTTGCAGGCTATAATGGAGGGTGTTGATGCTGTAATTGCAGTTGGAGTTGGAGTTGAAAGAAATGGACAGCCAACCGCTCCTTGAGCAGCAAACAAAAGTACAACGGCCTCCATCTTCTCTTTTCAACTATCTATACACCGCTCACTTTCTTGCAAGATGGGGTACCAGGCAATCTATAACTACATGATTTCTAGGTATTTATTAGATGTTGTCTATGTGTCTTAAATTCAACTAATAGGTCATACTGATCAACATCTCTGGAGCTGTTGGTGTGCTTTCAACTTTAGCCAGTACATATCGGTGGGCTTTTCTTTTTCTGATTTTAGTAATGGCATTTAGTATGCTAAATCCTATAATATAAAGTGCCATATTGTTTCCTTATCTCCTCTTTAATGCTTGGTTGCAGGTCTCAGTTTGAAGGACACAAGGGAGAAATTGTAGCAGACTCTGTTTCAGGTGATTTCACATTTGTATGATGAATATATAAGCTCCTTTATGATATATAAGCTCCTTAATTAATATAAGCTCCTTTAGGTTTCAATGGGATTAATAGAATATTATCATATTCCCCATTTTGTGATGCTGGCTGAATATGGTAAATTTTATTACTTCAAATGTGTTTAGTGTAGTAAATTTCCCACCAACTGCCTATATATCTTACAGTTTTGGATCTTGACTGCATTTTGTTCCGGCTAAGGCCTAAGGCCTCTGTTCTGATTTCATTTATCTTCAGAAACCTTCATGAGTTTCACTGTGGAAGACTTTCTGAAGATGAATGTAGATGATACTTGCAACAGCTCTTTGACGCTGCTTTGTTTTTGGTTTTCTTGAAATTGCATTTTATAGGGATTCTTGTCAACTGAACATAAGCCTTGATCTTAATTGACCTTGTATGCGTTTGGACTAGCTTTGGAAAAAAGAAAAAAAAAGAAACTGCGTAATTTGCTGTTGCATAACATATATTTCAAATTATGTTGCTATCTTCATGAAATAAAGATAGTATGTTTGATCTCATAACTGCAGTAGTCTTTGAATTTCAAGCATGTATTATACTTGCACTTGTGTGGACTCATACAGTCATTTTTTGGGTTTTTTTGTTATAAGCAATGCCACCAGTGAGGAATGCACTGTTGCTTGGGGTATGTTTTTCTTTTCCCACTCCTAAACCTTACAATTTCTTTACTATATTGTGTGCTACTTAATGTCTTACACATGATTTTGAGTTGAGATTATTTCTTCACAATGGCATCACATAATTTTGAGTTTGGAATTCTTATAAGTTCTACTGAGATTATTGAAGAAGTATTTTTTTAATATTTATTTTTAGGTGTGTTAAAATGGCAATTGTTCATGAGAAGTATGAATAAATTTGTTAGTAAATCCATTAGAATATTGGGTCGTGAACTTCACAATCATTTATAGTGGGTTTGTAACTTTCTTTCACAAAGTGTTCTTAGGAACTTGACAGTTAGTTTAGGGTCTAATTAGTTTCTTCATCTTTACTAGGGTCTAATGCAAGGCAGTGGCAGTGGCAGTGTTGATTGCGGTGGCCTTTTATTGTATACTTTGATTTCAAGTGCTCAACCAAGATGTGGTAAAAAGTTAGACATTTTTTCATTCTTTTGATTCATTGAGTGGTTTAGGGGACATTGAAACAATATCTATATCCTTCATGTAATTAGAAACCTTCTATGTATTCGATTGACAATGTTGGATCGATTTTGTTGTATTTCCATTGCTTTAAATGTAATTAACATTTTTAGTGCATTTATAATTGTATATATTTATTTATTCAGTTAGCAAGTTATTTAGTTCAATTATTATTCAATTAATAATTGTATTTAATATTTCAACACAAAAAACATTGAAATTGCCCTGAATTTTTAAATTTTTTTTTTTAAAAAATCTAGTGAATAGCTGCGTTTGTCCACTAAAAACACCCCTATATAGTGGCGCTTGAGTTGGACAAACGCCACTATATTCCGGCGTTTTCAAAGAGAAATGCCGCTATGCTTACTTTCCTTGACGGGTTAAGAATTTCATTCATGGCGTTTCATAAACGCCGTAATTGTCCAAATAAACGCCATTATAATGTAACAGCGTTTTCTCTATAAAACGCCACTAACAACCGTGACAGCCAAAATAGCGGCATTTCTTGCGGCGTTTCATTAAAACACTGTTATCATCTGTAGTGGCGTTTATAAACGCCGTAATTGGCGTGTTTTGTGGTAGTGTTGGAATCATTCACTTGAGGGTAACTGAGCATTAGCTCGAAGCTGGTCTGCTCTCGTTTAGAACTTGGAGGATTAGGCATTCATTCTCTCTCTCTCTTTTTAATCAAGCCCTTCTAGCAAAATCTATTTGGCGACTTCTCTCTAATCCTATGAGTCTTTTAGCTTGTGTTCATAAAGATAAATATTATCCTGACTCTAATGTCCTTAATGCTCATAGGAAAGCAAGTTGTTCCGCTATTTGGTATGGATTGCTAAATGTATTCCTCTTATTTCTCATAATATTAGGAAAGATCTTAGCAGCTTGAACTGTATTAATTTCTGGTACGACATTTGGATGGGTAACAATAAGATAGCTGATCTTATTACTACTTCTATTCCTATTAGTTTAAAAAAATCTTTCTGTCAATGATCTTCTTAACAGGAATAACAACAGTTGGGATCTTACACCTGTACTTAGCATTCTCCCTCCCATTGACGCTGATCAGATTCTTGGTATTCCTATTCCTTCTCAATTATCTTCAGATGATAGACCATGTTGGAGTTTGGATAAGAATGGAATGTTCACCACTGCCTCTCTTTATAAATCCCTGATTTATAAAGCTTCCACATTATCCGCCCTCCCCTGCCATGGAAATATATTTGGAAACACAAAACCTTACCAAAAGTGAAGTTTTTCTTATGGCTTTTGGCCCATGATAGATACTGCTACTCTTCTTAGTAATAAAACTATTATTCCTTCTGCCAATTGTCATTTCTGTCAGCAACCTAACGATATCTCACATATTATTAACTGGTGCCCTCACTATTATATGCATAGGAAATATTTAAGTCATAGGTTGGAACCTAATCATATTCATTTTACCTTAATTCTTAGATCCATACACCAATCTCGTACTTATTTTGCCTCTAGAGGAATTAAGTAGATTCCTCAAGATAGTTGGCTTAGTATGATCCTATAGTTTTTATGGTTTTTCAGAAATGATTCACTTTTTAATCATGCTTTGAATTCTGAAAATGAACTACATCAAAAGATTTTGTTCTACTTCTATTTTTCTGTTGACAAACCTTTATGTTCTAATAGTAATCAGAACAAATCTATTTGGATTTCATGGAAACCACCTCCTTTGAATTTCTATAAACTTAACTGTGATAGCTCTTCTCATGGTAATCCTGGTATTGCTGGATGTGGGGGAATTATTCGTGATTCTCACGGAAGTAAGGTTACATCATTTTCGGCTTATCTTGGCATCATTACTAACATGATTGCAGAATTACATGCAATTAAGATTGGGATGAAAATGGCAAAGGATGCACATATTTCATATTTTCAGATTGAAACTGATTCCTTTGCCGCTACTTTGTTGTTCCAAAACAGGGATGACCAAGCTCTAACTCATCTGCAGACTACAGGCTTTCAAGAATGACATCCTTAGTCTGGCTTCATCTTTTGCAGATTACAATTTATGTTTTGTTTATCGAGAAGCAAACAATATAGCTGATAGATTAGCTAATTATGCAGTGACTTCTAAATCCTTTTGTTTATATCCTCCAATTTTGGCTTCTGATGATCCTCTTTTATCTCTTGATGTTTCGGGTAGAAGAATGGAAAGGAGAATATTTTTCAAGTGTGTTAATTTTATCTGCTTATTTAAACACGTGGGAGAGATGAGGACTTAAGTTTTAGTGATGTAATTGTTGAGGATTTACATGTGAGGAACATATCACATCATGAAGAGATGAGTTGTTGGAGTAGCTTATATACATGAAGGACCCAAGAAACCATTAGTCTAGACTTTTGGGTTCAGGTTGGTGTCCGACATATATATAGGCTGCTTGGTGGGCCTTGGACCCTGACAAGACCCGGGTTCCTTTCCCAACAAGTGGTATCAGAGTCCGGTTAGACTCGATCGGTGTGGCCCATGAGCACGGTGAACCTGGTGTCTCCAATCCGCCAGGGGCGTGCAATTGTGGAGTGTTGGGTCCTTGCACTCCATGGGTTAAGTTTTGGATGGCTGGTAATTGGCTTAAGACTTGACGGGTTGGGCCGCACGTGGGAGAGATGAGGACTCACATGTAAATCGGGGGAGATTGTTGAGGATTTACATGTGAGGAACATCCCACATCATGAAGAGATGAGTTGTTGGAGTAGCTTATATACATGAAGGACCCAAGAAACCATTAGTCTAGGCTTTTGGGTTCAGGTTGGTGTCCGACATATATATAGACTGCTTGGTGGGCCTTGGACCCTGACAAGGCCCGGGTTCCTCTCCCAACAGTAATATGTATGGAACTCTGTTTCTGGTTTAATATATCTTCCTATCGTTGCAAAAAAAAAAAAAAAGTCTGACGTCTACCAGCCAACCTTAATTCACAAAAGCAAGTGCATCTCTTATCAAAACTGCACATTGATTGGAATCAGCTAGCTACATTCTCCTTTAGATATTGCACCATAAATATTGGCCCATAGGATGTGATTTTCCATATTTTTTTTTGGGTACAAAAGATGCTGACAAGTCAGCTAAGTTCTCCGAACAGCAACACCATCAGCGTCTTGTTCAAGCAACGATAGAAGTCCCAAGGGCTGGTCTAGCAGCTCCAAAGAGTTCTGATGACAATCCTGGCCAAAGTTTGCTAAAAAATCTGCACACCGATTACCTTCTCGATACACATGGATGATCTCGCGAACCCAGTCTCCCTGAATCAAGGAACAAATCTCCTGCACTAATGTAGATTGATGATGGGTAGCAACAATACCTTGGTTTAAAAAATTGACCACCACCTTTGCATCTAACTGCACAATCACATTTGATAAGCTAAGGGATTTAGCTAAGCGCAAACCCTCTCGAATGCCCCAAAGTTCAGCTGATAGACTATCCGTGATACCAATGCGCATAGTAAATCCTCTAATCCAGGTACCATTTGCATCTCTAATCAGCTCTCCTGCAGAGGCAAGACCAATGTCATGTTTGACGGCTCCATCCGTGTTTAATACAAAGCATCCCAAGGGAGGTTTCAACCAAGAAACCCAACGAACCTGTTGTTGAGGCCGGCCATTGTGCTTCTCATAAGCTGCAACAATTTCTTTGGTAAGTTTGTTAGCCCGAAACCAAACTCTCCCAGGTGATTCAATAGCCCCTGAAAACACCAAAGCATTGCGTCTTCTCCAGATACACCATAAAGTAACCAGAAAACTAGTTGCCCATGTAGAAGATATAATGGAGCAAGAGTTGCTAGTGCAATTATCATGCAGCCAATCTGTTAGATTTTTAGTAAAGAAACCATCGGGTTGGCTACTAAGAGCAAACCAACAATCCCAAACTTCTCTAGTAAAGCAACAATCTTGAAATAGATGGATGGCAGACTTATCGTCCAAGCTACAGTTTGGACATAAAGTATCCACACAGTGTTGTCGTCTTGCCCTATTCACATTAGTATTTAATTTGTCAAAATACAAAAGCCAGAGAAAGAACCTCATGCGTTCTGTACCCGGGCATCTCCAAAGCCATTGTACATTTGGGAGTTGTTGAGAGCGAATGTGATCATGTTGAAGGAGCCAAAAAGTAGACTTAGCAGAAAACATACCCGAGCTCTCTCCATTCCAAATTAGAGAATCTTCCCTTGCTTCCACAAATGGAATCGGAGTGGCTTGGATTTTCAATAGGCAAACCTGTGGAAGAACATGTTGTATACTCGAGAAATCCCATTGTCGATCAGTGGTAATGATTCTGTCAACAGTCCAATGAAGCATGTGTTGTATCACCAAAAGCAGCTTCCTCCAAGGGTCCATCACCAACCCACCAATCTCTCCAAAGGTTCACTCGGGATCCATTCCCTATAATCCAACGTTGGCCTTTGGATAACAAAGAACGACATTGGAGAATCCCACACCAAGTTGAAGAAGAATTAGGCCGAATTTGAGCCTCTTGCAGTGAGGTATTAGTCAAATACTTTCTCCGAAGCACCTCACACGCCATTGAACTCGTATTGGTTTCAACTGCCCAACCTATTTTGGTGAGTAAAGCCAAGTTTTCTTCACGAGCTCGACGGATACCCAAACCACCAAATCTTCGGGGTAAACAAATGCGTTCCCAATGGACAAGATGATTATGAGCATAGTCAGCTGATCCTCCCCATAAAAAATTCCTAGCCAATTTGTCCAGTTGATCACACGTGGAAGCAGGGAGGTAGGCAGTTTGCATGGTATATATTGGAATAGCATTAATCACCGATTGCACCAAAACTCGTCGACCTGTTCTAGACAATATATTTTTCTTCCAATTGCACAACCTATTCCGCACCTTGTCAACAATTCTCACATACAAATCCTTAGAGGCTCTTTTATGAATAATTGGCACCCCCAAGTAAATTCCCAGATCATCTGTCACTGGAATACCACAGGCTGAACTTAGCAAAATTATGGTTTGTCTTGGCACATTTAAAGAGATGAATAATTTAGATTTAGCCAAATTAATAGTCAGTCCCGAAGCATTTGCAAAATTCGTCAAATCCTCCATTATCACCTCAATTTGACTTTGAGAAGACTGGGCAAATATCATGAGATCATCAGTAAAAAATAAGTGGGAAAGAATAGGGCCACTACGAGATACCTTAATAGGTTTCCATCGCTTCTTGTGAACCCTATCCTGTATCAAGTGAGATAATTTCTCCATGCAGAGGATGAACAGATAAGGAGAAAGAGGGTCACCCTGACGGAGACCACGCTCAGCTGCAAAAAATGGTTGTGCTTCCCCATTCCAAATAACAAAAAGATGGTTGGAAGAGACACAAAACATGATCAGGTTAATCAATTGGGTAGGGAAATTAAAATCAACCAGTACCTCTCTCAAGAAAGTCCAGCTGACACTATCGTAAGCCTTATGCAAATCTATTTTCAGTATCATACCACCCATTCTGCCTTTTCTTTTCATCAAAGTGTGGACAACTTCCTGAGTAATGATGATATTGTCCGCCGTGCCTCGCCCAGGAAGAAAGCTACTTTGAAACGGTCCAACCAAATTTTGCAAAAGAGGCCGAATTCTTTGTACCAAAGCTTTAGTGAGAATTTTATAAACAGAGTTCAGTAGTGTAATTGGCCGAAACTCAGCCATAGAGGTAGGAGTCTCCGTTTTCGGAATCAGAGTAATATGAGCACAGACAAGATCAATTGGAAATGAACCATTCGAGAGGGCTTGATTCATAAAAGAAAGGATTTTCTCCTTAACTACGTCCCAAGCTCTTTGTAAAAATAGTGGTTGGATACCATCCGGTCCCGGGGCTTTCAATCCCTGCATAGAGAAAAGTGCAACTTTGGCTTCATCAAAGCTGAAAGGGGTTAGCAAAGCATCCTGTTCTGGGAGGTTTAGCAATGGCTGCCACCTGAGAAGCATATCAGGGAGTGCTTGGACTGTTTTACTCATGAAAAGCTCCTTGTAAAAGGCAACAACATGTTGCTTCAAATCATCAGAATCATCTACCCAAGCATCATCTATTTTGAGCCTCATTACTTGCACAAGGGTTGAAAGATGATAGAACCTGGTATTACGTTCACCATCACGAATCCATTGAGACCGAGATTTTTGATACCAAAGTATCTCTTCATGATAAAGAGTTTCCTGGTAATCCCTCAAGAGGTCCTTTTCAAGAGCTTGTAAGAAAGAAGAACTATTATAAGCTTCTGATCTTTGTATACCCTCCAATCTTGCCATTAACACACATTTCCGAGTGAAAATGTTGCCAAACACCTCAGTATTCCACGTTCGTAATTGTTCTTTTGTTACATCAACTGAATCCAACAAATCCACACCACTATTCCAAGCATCCTGAAAGACCGCATCAAAGTTTTTGTGAGTGATCCATGCAGCTTGAAATCGGAAAGGGCACCCAACGCTAGGTGGGGGAGAGATCAACACACCATTGAATAGAATAGGATGATGATCAGAGTAAATGCATGGGAGGTTAATCACTTTCCCGTTAGCAAAATATTCCAGTGCAGCTGCATTAGCGAGAACTCTATCAAGACGTTCCCTTAAAATTACCCGACCATGTAAAGTTTTTTTCCAAGTGAATTCACAACCTGTAGCTCCGAAATCAGAGAGGCTGCATTCTTCCCATCTATCAATAAATTTACGAGCCGCTTGTATACGAAACTCGGCTCCACCACTTTTTTCCTCTAAGGAAGTTATGTCGTTGAAATCCCCCATAACCAGCCAGGGAGTGACATAGTTTGAGATCGAAGTTGCAGTTCTTCCCAAAAATCATTCTTCAAATGGCAATGAGGCTGTGCATAAACTCCTGAAAGACACCAAGCCCTGTTTTGATCCGTGATTTTCATATGAATTGCTTGGTTAGTAGATCCCAGAAGCTGAACATTTAATTGGTTTCTCCAAAGCAGAATGACACCACCAGCCAACCCCGTTGAAGGAGTCACAAAGCTCGAATCAAAACCCAATTTCTTCCCAAAATCTGTAGCAAAATTCGAGTCGTTGCATTTGATCTCCATTAAGATAAAAATCATCGGTTTATATTGTCTTATCAACTCTCTACAATTTCGAAGGCATCGTCTGTTACGAATTCCTCTACAATTCCAAGAGAGCACAATCATGGGGATAACTCTAAGCAATTTTGTGATGCTTGCTCAGCAAGCTCGGTGCCCTTAGAAACATCTTGTAACAACAAGGTTTGAGAATTTTCACCACCGTCATCCATTACAACGTCTGGCGGCTTTGGAGCAGGCTGTGTATTGAGTTCAATGAGAGTTTGCTCAAGAGTTGCCAACCTGTTTTCCAAAGCGATATGATCCTGATTAGGCTCAAAAATAGCAGCCAAATTATTCGGGTTCGGGTTGTGCCCGAAAAATATAGTATTCTTAGGCAACCAAGCTGTAGTTTCTTTAAGAGTTACGGTTTGGGCTTGGTCTTGCCTAGAAGATGGTTTCTTTGATACGGACCCAGGTTTAGAGTGATACGGATGGGAATAAGGCTTAGCTCGGTCAGAGGATCTATTCCTGACTCGAGACTTGGTGTAGGTGGGTCGGACCTGGCTCGAAGACGAGCTCGAAGCTTGCAAAATATTCTTAGCTGGAGCATTTATAACCGGCGCAGAGTCAAATTGAGTTTCAAGCACAACAAACGGCGAGTCTTGCACAACTATGGCTTTCTCTTTTCTTGCCTTCTCTCTAATCTCCTTGAAAGACAAACGAGCTGAATCTTCTCTTACTCCCTTAGTCCATGCCGCAATCACCTCCCCATTTACTCGTGTCTCCTCCTCTAAATTATCCAAAGAGTCCAACGCTACAAATTTATTTCTTGAATCCAAATCCTGCTCAATGTGTTGGGATTTTCCTTTCTGCGTTGATCATTTCCTAAATTTGCGTTTCACAAGCATCCAAGGGCCGAAATTCTCGGCTGTAGGCCTAGTTTCCATACCTGATCCATCTTCCTGATCCTTTGCCGCTGCAGTCGTGGTAGGGGCCAATTCCGATTTCGGTGGCTTACTAATGCACTTCTCCATACGATGGCCAACCAGTCCACAAGAGAAGCAAACAGTTTGCAAAGCTTCATATTCAACTGCCTGAGAGAGACCTTCTACCTGAACATGAGATACCAATGGTTTGGACAGATCCACCTCAACACAAATCCTTGCAAATTTACCTCTTGAGGCCGAACTGGTATTTGTATCCAGTCGAATTGGTTTCCCAATTTGATTTCCAACATCCATGAGCATATCGAAATTAAAGTATTCAATAGGTAGCTCCGGTAATCTGATCCAGATAGCCATTTTGTCGATTGATGCTAATGATGGACGGTAATTCGGTTTCCACCGTTGAACCACTAGATAGTGATCCATAATCTTCCAAGGACCCCCAAAGAGGACCTTCGCAGCAGCTGCCTTGGTTTGGAATTTGATGACATAATAGCCATGCCCCAAATGAATCATCTCATCCTCCTCCCTCAAATTCCATAGCTTCACAAGTCTCCGCTTAAACACTAGGAAATTTAGGGATCTGCCAAGTAATTTGACTATAACAGAAAAACGCCATGGACGACCTCTCTTTATCCACTCTCACAAAGGGAACCCCCTCAACTCTAACCGGTTCCGGTTCATCATCATCAGAGAAACACTCATCATCTGCCATGACAATCTGATCTATGGTCCCTTGAGCCTGAACCTCTGCCTCCGTCCTTTTGCCCCAAACCAGGGTCTGCAGAAAAGATTTGGCAGTAGCCGCCCCATGTAAAGAAGTATCATCCCCTTCCTTAACCTTCTTGTTGCTCCTTTCAATCTAATCGGTTTCTTCCGATGAAAGAGGTTCGCCGCTATCATACGGCTGCGCTTCCATTTTTTTACAGTTTGAAAATTGTTATTGATATTGATGTGATTTTCCATATATTCTATACGTAACCTTCACTTATATGAGTCTTAATTTATCTTCTTGTTTAAATGCATTTATTTTTCTTTTAAATCCCACTTCAATCCAGTGTACTTACTTACTCCATATATCCTCTATTATCTTTTGATAAATCCAAAAATTATTAAAGAGCAGATATCACCTACATCATCTTTTGAAATTCAAAATAATCAAATCCATCAGCGCCTCTTCTCATCCCAAAAACGATCAATTAATTTTATTCAACCTTTCCACATTCCAAGAAGAAGAATAATAATGTAAAATATATATCGTGAAGTGTATGTGTTTTTGCTTCTAACTAAAAAATCATAGTATAAATTGGCTTTCAAGTTTTCCTTCTTTCTCCAATCCTTCAATCGTTTCTCCCCTTTCAAACTCGCTTTCTTCCATCTAAACCGCTACCTTAGACCTCATGGCAAACCGAAGCATTGCCCCAGTGAACCAAGATGCACCACCACCGCCACCAGCCCCGGCACCACCACCAGCACCAAGGTGGTTGCCAATGTGGCCAGAAATCCCAGAATTGAGGGAGAGGTGGCCCGACTCCTCTAGCCCAAATACGGCCACACCCATTAATTTTCGTCAATTTGCTCCTAACATTGATGTTGAATACTATGAGCCTGACAATGTTGAAACAGATGGAAATTCTGTTTTTTTCACCATAATCAAGCTTATAATGGATCATTCTGGAGTCAGGTCACATCAGCTCCGCTCATATTGTCTGTCTATGATAGAGATAGCTGTGCCAGATGTAAAAGAAACAATCGATCAAGTATGCAACGACATTGGCCTCAGGCGACTTTTTACGAAGCTCCCCTCAACAGCGGCTGCAAATATTATTCAGATGGAGAATGCAAGAAATCCGGCGGAGTTGTTTGTAACATTCGGTCAACTGGTGATTTTGCTGTTTAAGTGCATATCCTCTATTAATAACTATTCTGCTTTCATGACCAAAAGGGTTGAGGAAATGAAGAATGCTCTAGGAGTGTTTATCCTTGCCCACCAACCGCCATTGCCTTTCCTGGAAGTGTGGCCACCAGAATTAGTTGCATGTTGGGTGCCCAGATTGAACTGAAGAAGAAGTTACTGAATGTCTTTATTGCTAGTTCAGTGCAGGGGACTGTGTTCGGTCGGTTAAGCAAGTATATGATGAGGGAACTTGCATGGACTGACATGGCTGCATTCAAACTCATCAGTGACGCCCTTCTTGTTACTCAGTCTCCTGTTCTGAATGATCTTGGGAAGTTAGGAATCTGGAATTTGCATATGAGGCAATTTTCAAACATGATTATCTGCAATTCTTCAGGATCACTGGGAATAATTGCGACAAAAGATTGGCTGAGCGTGCAAAATTTCCAATGCTGCTTGCTGTGGCTCAGAAGATAATGAACCGACCCAACACAAGTACAGGCGGGTTAGCCCCAAACAGCACTACAGTAAATGCGCTGTTTCAGTTACATCAAAGGTCTGTTTTGGCTGCACAGCAATGGACCATTGACTTTCTCACCCACTTTACTGAGTGTGACTAGAATTGAGTCTTGAGATTGAGAGGGTTGGTTGGTTTAATGGTTAATTTAATTTGTCTTTTTTTCTTTTCAATTGGGTGTTGGTTAATTATCTACTTATTTTCTAGGTTTTAAATATTGGCTTTTGATCTTCCAGTCTGTTTTCATTAGGTTTCATATTTCTGTTATCATATATAGCTATAGTTACTCAGGCCAAACTTTTTTATTAATGGTTTCAACTTTGAATTCTATCGTTTCGTGGGCGTGGATTCATTACTCATCAACAAGCTCCTATGATCACTAGAATCAAGATGTCTTTTTTGACATCATTAATACATCACTAAATTGTCCTTTTGGAGTAGATATCAATTTTTTTTTGGATAAATATGTATTCAATCGTCCAATCCAATAGAGGAAGGAGAACTACTGTAAAACTAATACAAGAGAGCTACCAACTCCAACTATTATAAAGAGAAACATTAACAATATCCTTAGCTATATTTATATATTAGTAAGACCAGATAAATGAAATCTAATATATAAATAATATATAAACTCGGCAATAACTTGGAAAGACTGCTCAACTATTCGTTTTCTTCTAAAATATAGGAGAATTGCGTTCCCTTCGAAGAACATATAGCAATAGGCATTCCATGCTAGTTAATTTCAAAACTAAAAAGATAAGAGACTCCCCTTGGAACTCAGCTTGCAAATCACCAACAGTCCTTGTCAAAGTACAAGCTCTGAGTATTTTCTCCCGGCCCATAGTTTCTTTGAATACTCACAAGCAAAGAAAACATGATCTCGACACTCCAAATGCTGACCACAAAGTACACAATCCGTAGAGTTCAATTGAATATTCTACTTTGTTAATTGATCCTTGGTAGGCAGACGATCTAAAATAGTCATCCAAGCAATAATATAGAATGCCTGGGATTATAAGAGAACCAAACTAACCTCTGCCAAGGAACTCGATTTTACAAGCAAATTAAGACCACAGTTAAATACTAATCTATCACTATGGTTGGGAAAGGCTGCTCCCATGAACATGGGAGGTCAATTTGCTTTAGAGTGGAACTTGTTTCCATGAAAGAAATAATTTGCTCAATATTGTGGATAAAATTAAAGGGTCCATTCAAAAGGCGTAAGATTCTCATTCTAGGAATTCAGTTGTTGATGCCTTTTAATTTCTCTGCTTTCAATATATCAAACTATAATTATAGACAACAAGTACTGATGAAGTAGCCTTTCAAAAAAAAAAAAAATGAAATAAAAAGAAGAAGACAAGCGGCAGACCACTACTCTTCAATCTTCATATGAACTTCACGTGCCTTACACGGACTTGTTTCAAGCCTAGCTCTTCGCCGGCAAACTTCATACTTAATTCATACCCAACAGTGATAAAACAAATGAAATATATATACCAGCAGCTTGATATGGTATACTCAGTAAGTAGCAAACATGTAGGGCTAGTAGCAAAAATATTGGATACAATTAGGTTGTATTCAGTGGCGTAGTCAGAAATTTTGTTGAGTGGGGTCAAATTATTTGTAAACTTCTATCACTATTTACAAAAGAGCTGATTTAGTATTATATTTAGAGATTAAAAAAATTGCTTTTAACCTTAAACAAGTTTTCTTTGTGTCCGACGGTATACGACAGAAGTTCACCCATCTCAAAAGTTATATTTAAGTTATTTTTATATTTGTAAAGCGACTTAAGTATAAACCAAAAACTTTTTATCTTCTTCTAAAATTAGATTATATTTGAACATTTTATCTTTACAACAAACTTTTCCACAATAATACTAAACACTTACCACTCTTCCCTATCATATTTGTCAAAGTATTGTTGGCATATACTTATTCCAAACTAGTTTTTCAAATGCAATAACAATGCTAAACTAATCCTTAATACATATTGACATCAAATTGTTTTCTTGATCATAGATTGATTCTCAATTTTTAATTTTAATGGGTCAATATTTTGGATTTATTTTTCAAGTGGGGTCAAAATGTTCAAACTTTTTATATAATGGGGTCATTTTATAATTTTACCCTAAATTAATCAATGTATATTAAAGGGAGTTAAAATATAAGTGGGGTCAATTGACCCCACTTCTCCCTATGTGGCTACGCCACTGATTGTATTTCATTTTCATTCATCCATATGATACCCACCAATAAGTAAAGCTATATTTACCAGCAGGCCACGATTCAATGATTGTATTTTTAGTGGGTAGGTTTCCTGCATTTAATGGTAGCCATGATAGATTGCAACATAATAGAATTGCGGTGTGGAATTTGTTTTATCATCATTTAGAGGCAAGGCCCTGTGATTTGTTATAAGATTTGTCTTTAAAGATCCGTAAGGGCTCTCTCTTAAGTTTTGACCCCTCAACCAACATGATTGCTATAGCCATAAGAAATAAAGACTCTATATATATATCATCGACACTTTGATGGATAGCCAACCTGTGTGCCAAAGTCTTTCTAGTTCTCAAGTTCCTTCTTTTTTTTGGCCAAAAAGTTCTTCAAGTTTCCAAGCATAGCTTGCTTCCATCTACTGGCTCTACTTGCAAAACAACAATGCTCTCAATTCTAAAAAACAAATGGGTTTCCGCTTGCCCAGAATTGTTAGTTCCAACTCCAAGCAGAGTCTGAAACGAACTCTTTCATTCTCCGAGACCACAACACCGGTTCCAAAGGGCCACTTTGCTGTCAATGTGGGAGAAGTTGAGAAGAAGAGATTTGTTGTTCCAATTTCCTTCTTGAATCATCCTTCTTTCCAAACTTTGTTGAGTCAAGCTGAAGAAGAGTACGGATTCAATCATCCCATGGGTGCTCTAATAATCCCCTGCCGCGAAGAAGTCTTCCTCGATCTCACTTGCAGTCTGCAAAGCCCATAATCATCGATATGGATGTGAAAATTAATGTGCTAACTCAAGCAGAGATATATATTAACTCTTTTAGCTAGCTCTATTGACAATTCATTTTTATTTTTATTTTTTTGTATTTGTAATTAGGATCAAGTGTAATTGGTGGATTGCGTAACTGTGATCCCATTCGCTTGGAACCTAATACTTTATAATCAAGATATTAATGACAATTTTCCCCCGATATTATTATTCTTCTCGTCAATTTTGTTTCTCATATGGCGGCTCGATAGTCATACAATAATATTCACTTGAACTTAAATATTGTTGATTAAGCCATTTTGCCATCATTTACATCACTAGATTGTTCTTTTGCGGCCTATATATATTTCAATTTTGCTAGTAAAAGACCATAGTTAACCAGTTTATTACTCTGTTGTTTCCATGTGTTGCGCCAAATTTTCCTTGTGTGCCCAAAATGGTCTTTTGACATTGGATCTCTTTTTGGAAAGAGAGAGGTTCGAGGCGTGCCAGCTATTTTTATAGAAAAAGAACATAAACTGTTTGTAAAACTTGAAAGCAAAAGATCAAATTGAAAAGATCAAATGAATTGAGGGTTCTAGATCAAAGTCACACCGAAGCATTTAAATCATTGATCCTAGATTGCTTATGAATAAGAGTGATTGAAGGTTTTTCAATAAACGAGAAGAGAAATAACAAAAGATTGTTATTTGATTTGATTGCAACGTATTACAAAGAGAAAATCTTGTGTAGACAAGATTGAAATATGAAAAATATTAAGAACAAGTAAGAACTTGATGGACAATGAAGAACTTTACAAAATATTGCAGAGAAATTTGAGAGAAAAAGCGCAGAGCTTGATTTCTAGCGTGTTGAAGCTAGTTTTGATGTGTGTTGATGTGAGAATTGTTGTCTTTTGAAGCAGGGGAGGCCCTCTTTATATAGGGAACAAAATGAGAGCCTCATTCCTTCGGCTCAAAGTAAGTTTGTTTGGTCACTAAATATTCCAGATCTAGCTAGAAATTGCCAGGAAACTGCCAGAAAGTTGCTGAGATGACTCTGAACTTGCCTCCTCATCCAAGCCACAAAATTATCTTCTAGAAACCTCATAGAGCCCTTGTCAACATGAAACTTGCGGATTCCTCACCTCCTTGGCGCAATTCAGCATGTCTTGTTGTCTCCTCTGAGCTTGAAACAACTAATTTAACTAGGAGATGGCTCCTGAATGTCAAGATATGAACTCTTAACATCAAAGCCATGAAATTCTCCATACTTAATCATATTAACCTCATCAAATTATAAAAATATCATTCAACTAAGAAAATGGCCAAAACCAGGGTGGAAAAGCAACTTGTCCTTAATTGAAAAGAGTGTAAAAGTTATCACTAACACCTGAAATGTCTCAAACTTGATGTGTAGCCATAATATCATGTATCTAGGGTGACACCACTTGTTTGGCTCGAAATCCATGCTCAGATCAGCTTAAATCGACAACCTGTCCTTAATTGAAAACCGAGACAAAGTTTTTCCAATTGTGTCAGAATAAGATGAAATTTTGCAAGAATGATCTACTAGCTTGAGGATCACCATGGTATTTTCCTTGTTGAATTCGCACCTCTCTAGCCCTCTCAATTGATCAATTTCGTCATTTTGTCCTTAATTGAACAAAATGCAAAAGTTGCCATTCAACCTCCCGGAGAGCACAACTGGCTAGGATACTTCTCCACTATGTTGGGACGAAAATATGTAGGAGATGTGAGATTTGAAACATCACGCCTCCCTGTAGACACCCATTTTTTGATATCTTTTTAAAAGTACCAGGGGAGGGGCATTTTTGCCATTTTTGCCTGAAGGGCATTCTGGTCAATTTCACCACTAGGGGTAACTTGGTGATTTTATTAGTGATTCCTCTTTAAGCATGTACTTGATACTCGCTTTATTATCCAAACATGAAAAAGGGAAATAAATAAAATGGAATAGCTCATTGGGCTTACACCTCCTTATTAACTATTTGCTTATGGATTAGAACCTTGTGAATAATCATATATTTAGGCTTATGATTGGTGTACTAAGTTTGCATACACGCAACAGGTTCAGAAGATTAACACCATTTCTTATCAAATTTAGGGTAAAAGAATGGCTTTGCCAAACCAAATAGGTTACGAAAAAGAAAGAGAATGTCAACTCTCATCTGATGTTTTGATCATGATACACTGTACAGTAAATTAGATTATCATATTACACTATTACATTAATGAATAAAGTCTCTAAAGATAGCTTCTCACTTGACACTTAGCACTTTCAATATACATTTGTTGCATAAATCGATATCTGTGTTTGTTCCCCTTATTACAAAGCTAAAAATACAAAAAGAAGATCCGCATCCCCATCTTCAGAAATCCTCGGGTAAAACAGAACCTGCATAGTTAGAAAAATGACGTGCAAGGGAAAAAGCGGCAATGACACCCCAAGACTCGAGACATGGACACCATTGATTGATGGCATGTCAATCTCCAAACAAATAAAGATAACATAGAAGACAGAAGCATGAAAGAGTAAGAAACCAAACAACAAAGAAACATCAAGAAAGAGCAAACAGAACAATACACTAGTTTCACAGGATTCATGGCAGCAAGCATGCAACGATGAGATTCAAGAGCCTGGGGAAGTTCATTTTTGGCCAAGTTGGGAATAAGGTTCAGAATTGTTCCTGAACCTCATGCATGCCAACAGGGCCTTAAAACATGCATGGGCAAGACACATTAGGCAAGCAAAAGCATTTCATAGCATCTTTCAGCAGAGCAAACAATGCGAAACAAGCAGGATAAAAATTGCAAGCAGAGCATATCAAGACCAACTTTGTCATTGAAAGGCAAATTCAATAATATCGAGCTCAGACACTTGACACAGCAACCACAAGATCACAATCATTGCAGTAATCAAACTCGATGATCAGAAACAAGCTTCAAGGGGCAAAGTGCTCAAGGTAGGGACATGGGACGGCAAACAAGACAAGACAATTTTCAATGGTTGCAAATGCAGCAAGCAAGGCAACAATGCAAGGATGAAATTTAAGATAAAAATAGGGCAGATATTTGTTCTTTGCAAATGGCAGGGAAATAAAACAAAAAAAGTGAATATGCACTGCAATGAGCATAATGAGGCAACAAGCAAATCAATGCCACAAAGCCTCAATGCACAAGGGGTCAATACCGGTTTACACATAGCACAACCATAAGACCAAAGTAGGGCAATTTTACTAGCAAGATGAATGATCACCGTAGCATACATTTTCAATTAACAAAAGCAGGTTAATGTTAAGCAATAAGAGCAGTGGACAGTATGGTTTCATTCCTTTCAAGCATAATCGAGCAAAGTAAAATACCGAAGCAATCAAGAGCAAATCACCTCTCAGAAAGTCAAAGGAAGGGGATCACACACGAGGCACCAAAGCAATAGGTCCATGTAAGCCAGAGTATTGCCAAGTCAGCAGCTTGCAAAGCCGCCATCGTTTTTGGAAAGGACAAAGGATGAGGCTGCACCTTGCCAGATCATCGTCTTCCTTGGTCTTCAACTCTGCAAAAGACAAAAGCCCAACAATTTGTTGAAAAAAAATGCTACAAAAATAGGAATGAAAATATCCCTGAATTTTAGGGATGATTCACCTCAAGTCCAGCTCATCAAGCACCATCCTTATCCTTCCCCTTCACCTGCTCACAAGGAAACAAAATTGGTTAGGAAGATGACAGCTAGATTGAGGAGTCGATGCTCATCTTTAAAGAGGGAAGGATCTAGAATTCCCGGGCATATAAAGAGGCTCTCCATTTTCTTCAACAGGGGGGGGGGGGATTTTTCAGAGAAGAGAAACTGTGTCAAAATGGAAACTAAGAATTTTAGTGTTACTGGGGAGAGAAAAGACTGTCGAAATGGGGGGAATTTTTGGGAAAAAAAAAAGAGACTGCAAAATTGGAAATTGAAAAGATTTCAGAGGGAGAAAATTTGGAGAGAGAAGAGGCTACGAATTTAAGTGAGTGAAGGGTTTCAAAGTAGGGGGAGAAAGGGTTTGGGAAAGCCAAAATCAAGGTTGTAGGTTTGAGATTCGGATTAAGGGGTGATGGGTGAGAAAGTTAGTATTTTTGAGTGATATTCTGGAGAAGGTTTGTTAGAAAGATAAATGTTGGGTAGAAATCTGGTTTTAAAAGTTAGGGTTTAGCAAGCAAAATTTGGGGCTTTCGGGTTGGAAGAAGGATTCGAACGAATTGGAACCAGGAAAGGTTAGGAGAGAGAGAAGGGAAGGAGGGTTATAGGTTTGATAACAATCTGACGGGTAGCTTGTGAGATCTGAGAGTTTCTTCCGCTTTCGGTTCTTACGGATTTGAAGGGATCTCAGCAAGTTTTCAGTAAAACAAAGCCCGGATCCGGTTAGAGCGGTATCAGAGAGGCGTTTCTGGCGATTTTGAGCTGCAGTTACGGTGGGAGTCTACTACGGCACGATGGAGTAAATCCAGGCGGTGGCGCTGTAAAAATGGGGGTTTCAGGCGGAGAAGAATTTGGAGGAGGAAGAAAGGAAGCCAGTTTTTATACTGCCGTACAAGTAAGGACCAAACGGCATCGTTTTGGCTTCAAACTTAGGTATGATTTCTGTTTTAATTCAATTTAGCCCTTATTTTGTACATTCAAGGCCTTTAGGCGGTAATTTGGTTCAATTAAGTCCAATAAGTTGATAGAGTGTTCATCTAAGTCCCTAATGTCCAATTTTGATAATTTTAGTAATTAAGTTTACTAATTTTATGAAAAAAGATAAAAGCTAGATTAATCAAGCATGTACATCCATGTCTACATTTCTCTAAATCATTGTAAAAATGACATGTTCATTCGAGAAAGTTAAAATTGACACCGATGATGGAATAATTAGGTGAAATGTGACAATACTGGTCCATTTTAATCTTAATTTCCTAGGCTTGGGGCATTAATTTGGGGATCTTACCAATCAAGTGGAAGGTACCCAAATAATTCTCCTCGTATAAATGTTTGGGTAAAATGTGATTGAATCAGAACACATGCATCATGTGCACGATTAAAACCTTAAATCCAGTGTGAATAAGGGAAATTAAGAAAAGAAAGCATAGTTGAAGACTTAATTCATAGACTTAAGAAAAGTAAACATAGTACTCATAAGACTTAATTTATCGAAATTAAGTAAAAACAAGGGTTAAAAGACTTAATTCATAGAAATTAAGTGGAGGCAACAGTTAAAAGACTTAATTCACAATAATTAAGTAATATTAGCAAAGACTTAATTTCACAAGAATTAAGTAAAGTCAGCAAATATTTAATCCAAAGATGATTAAGTAAGACCAGACGAAAGGGCTTAATTTCGAGGAAATTAGGCAAAAGAAGACTGAAAACAAAAGACTGAAAGAAGATTGAAAAAAATACTGAAAGAAGACTGAAACAAGACTGAAAGAGAAGACTGAAACAGAAGAGTGAAACAAGACTGAAAGAGAAGACTGAAAGAGAAGACTGAAACAAGACTGAAAGAGAAGACTGAAACAAGACTAAAAGAGAAGCCTGGAAAAAAGACTGAAAAAAAAACTGAAAGAAAGACTGAAAAAATAGACTGAAAGAAAGACTGAAAGAAGACTGAAAGAAGACTGGCTTAGTTTCAAGGAAACTAGGTAAAGAAAAAGATTGGCTTAATTTCAAGGAAATTAAGTAAAACAAGAACTGGCTTAGTTTTAAGGAAACTAGGTAAAGATAGACTGACTTAATTTCAAGGAAATTAGGTAAAGATAGACTGGCTTAATTTCAAGGAAATTAAGTAAAGAAAAGACTGGTTTAGTTTCAAGGAAACTAGGTAAAGAAAAGACTGGTTTAGTTTCAAGGAAACTGGGTAAAGAAAAGACTGGCTTAGTTTCAAGGAAACTGGGTAAAGAAAAGACTGGCTTAATTTCAAGGAAATTAGGTAAAGAAAAGACTGGCTTAATTTCAAGGAAATTAGGTAAAGGAAAGACTGGCTTAATTTCAAGGATATTAAGTAAAAAGACACAGGCTTAATTTCAGGAGAGGAAATTAAGTAAAATAAAGAACTTAATTCAGGGTAATTAAGTGAAGTCAATAAAAGGCTTAATTCAGGGTAATTAAGTAGAATAAAGAACTTAATTCAAGGTAATTAAGTGAAGTCAATAAAGAGCTTAATCTAGAAAAGAGATTAAGCAAAACAATAAAAGGGCTTGATTTATAAAAATTGAGTCAATAAAGGGAAGGAAATAATAAATTGGCTTAATCCAAATTAAGTCAAAATAAAGGCAATAGTAAATTGGCCCAATCCGGATAATTGAGTAAAAAACGCAAGTAAGAATTTAGCATAAAACGAAGAACTAATTACGGCAAAGTATAAATTAGGGCATGAAAGATTAAGGCTTAAAAGGAATTAACCAACTATAGAAATCCGAAGTCAGTTCTAGACCAGTCAGTGTCGTCGTTTCGACGGGCGTCGTGGGGGTGTTAATCTTTCCCCACGCGTACCCGACTCCCGGACCATAGACTCTGGTTAAGCAGACTGTATTAAGTTTAGTATTACCTAATTAGGTTAATATTAGACTTAATAGTTGGATATGTGGCTAATCACACCTAGGTAAAAAAGATTAGTGGCGACTCCCATAAGAACCCGTAAGTAATCAAAACAGTAGTTTCGCCCCGGTCGCAAACGTTGCGACACTCCCTTACGTAGATAGATAATTTGATCGCCGACAAATATTAACTCACCGACTCCTTAAATGTAGGGAATAAGGAGACAACTCCTGAAAATAGGGAGGCGCCTCTTGAGAGACAGGGGGCGGATTGTGTATGTTAATTTGGGTCCATGAGACGTCTCCTTATTTAATTACAAGGTGACGTGTCATCAAGCTCCTTGTTTCGTGATTTCTGTTGCACTTGCTGACAACTTCATCAAAAGGAGTTGTCTTCTGATGAATTTTTTGCCACATCTCCAGGAAGTGCGGCACCTATTTAATAATAATAATTATTACTTTCATAGTAATTTTCGGCCTTAATTATGAAAATATAATATTTTCCTAATTCTTTAAATTAGGGTGGTGTAGAAAATAAATTTCATCAGGATTTTGAGATCAAATCTTGACCACACATCTTAATTTCACAAATTCATTTACAAATTTACCCAAATTGTAAATTAGGTATAAACACCATGAAAGAAATAATTTGCTTTAAGGTGGAACAGTGGAGCTTGTTTCCATCATGAAAGAAATAATTTTCGGTGCATTGTGGATAAAGGGGTCCATTCAAAAGGCTAAAGATTCTCATTTCAGGATGCAATTGTTGATGCCTTTGCTTTCATATGTTCCTCCAAAATCCGTTATGCACCCAAAAAGGTCATTAATGTAGTAATGTTTGTATAGAAAATAACGAAATGCTTTTGTGAAACTGTTGTGTAGAGAGTCAATTTGCAAAAGCAGGAAATCAGATGAACTGTTTCTGCTTTAAAATCATAAAAGACTGCTTAAATCATAATCATTAAATCAATTGGGTAATCTTTGAATAGTAAAGCGAGAGCTTGATGATGAACTGAGATATTGAAAAAGGAGATTTTTACTATAATTGCAGAAGCAATATTACATTTTGAGAATAAGAACAAGGCGATGAAAAAATAAATGACAAGACAAGGAAATTGGTAAGACTAGTTGATCAAACAAGAGTTTGCATCTCTAAGGAGAGAGGTCCGTTGAGGATGGGTGTGTGTGGAGAAAGCCCCTTTTACGTTGGTGAAGTCCTCCTTATATAGCCAAGCCGCCAATCAAAGATCCGCAATTCAAGGGATCTCCAAATTAATTTTCTAAGGCCCCATTCACGTTGTTAACTTTCACAAATAGATTTTGTCTGATGGAGTCAATTCTCTGATGATTCTAATTCCAATCCCATCTCCCTGACTTAAGGAAATCAATATTAATTTGAATCACGTAAAGTTGATTGATTTGTCAACTTCTAATCTTCATAGATGTATTGGTCATAACGCAGCTTTGACGGTCTTCCTTCATTGAAATCTTCTAAGTGTAACTTCACTTGGATACCGTCACCTTAGATTGCCAACATCTTAGAGCACCGTAAACCAGAGTGCAGTGCGCCAACCCCGGGGCATAGTCTTCCCAAGGTGCAGGGTGCCAACTTCCAAGGCTCAGGGCACCATCTTCATAAGTTGGAGCTCCACGGAGTCAAACACTTTGCATAGCAAATTTTTACAAATTAGGGAATCCTTAAATGAAAACCAATGCTTCTCATGCGTTAAATTTGATTAAAAAATGATATTATCATATTAATTAAAAATCAAACCTTATTAATCAAAATAAATTTATTAAACATAATATGATATAAAATTATTGTTTGCTTTTTACTCTATATATATCTCACATACTAGATTAACTTATATTGTATCCAATTTGTAAAAAAAATATTAAGTATGTATTCTAATTTGTTGAAATTGTGTATTATGATCCTTATTTGAGTAAATCTTGAAATATTTAGTCCTTATTTCAGTATTTAGCCGTTAGAAAATGGATTATTTGGCTTTTTTTAAGAGTTCATGGGCTTGTTTGGCTGCAATTAGAGTTCGAGGGCTTATTTAGTCGTTTTGCATAAGTTTAAGGGTCTTTTTGAGCATTAATTTACATCACTATACATAAATTGTTCTTTTGGAGTAGATATCAATTTTACCAGCAAAGACCACAGTTAAGTCCGTGAACATGAAAGAAATAATTTGCTTAATGCTCACTCTGGTTAGGAAAGGTTGCTCCCATGAACATGGGATTAGGTCAATTTGCTTTAGGATGGAGCTTGTTTCCATTTCCATGAAAGAAATAATTTGCTCAAAATTGTGGATAAAGGGGTCCATTCAAAAGGCGAAAGATTCTCATTCCAGGAATTCAGTTGTTGATGCCTTTTAATTTCTCTGTTTTTAATATATCAAACTATAATTAGACAACAAGTACTGATGAACTAGCCTTTCAAAAAAAAAAAAAAGACAAGGAGTAGACCACTCTTCAATCTTCATATGAACTTCACGTGTCTTACACGGACTTGTTTCAAGCCTCTTCGCTGGCAAACTTTACTTCATACTCAACATGTAGGGCTAGCCAACCAACTCATAGTAGAAAAAATATAGGATACCATTAGTTTCGATTTCATTTTCAGCCATCCAATATAATGATATATCCACTAATAAGTAAAGCTACTTACCAACAGGCCACGATTCAATGATATTGTATTTTTGGTGGGACATTATTGTAGGTTTCATGCATTGAATGGTATAAGCCATGATAGTTTTGCAACAAAAATAGTGTTGCAAAATTTGTGAAAAGCTTTATCATCATCTGGAGGCAAGGCCATGTGATTTGTTATAAGATTTGAGTTTAAAGATCCGTAAGGGCTCTTATCTCTTGAGTTTTGACCACTCAACCAACATGATTGCTAGCCACAAGGAATAAAGACTCTATGAGTCTATATATATATCATCAACACTTTGATGGATAGCCAACCTGCAGAGTGCAGAGTTTCCAAGCATAGCCTTCTTGCATCTACTTGTAAAACTATAATTCTCAAAAACAATGGGTTTCCGCTTGCCAAAAATTGTTAATTCTAAGCAGAGTCTCAGACGGAGCCTTTCATTTTCGGAGACTAGTCATGTGGTTCCAAAAGGACACTTTGCGATTTATGTGGGAGAAGTTGAGAAGAAGAGATTTGTTGTTCCAATTTCTTTGTTGAATCATCCTTGTTTCCAAACTTTGCTGAGTCAAGCTGAAGAAGAGTATGGATTCAATCATCCTATGGGGGCTCTCACAATCCCCTGTACTGAAGAAGCTTTCCTTGATCTCACTGCCAATCTGCAAACCCCATGATCCAGAGTAGATATCAAAAGTGTGCTAACTCAAGCAGAAATTAACTATTTTAGCTCTACTGACAATTCTTTTTTTTGTAATGATCAAGTGTTATTGGTGGATTGCGTTATTGTGATCCCATTCGCTTTGTGAACTTAATACTTCATAATCAATTATTGAATGTATTAATGACAATTTTCCCCCGAAATTATTCTTCTTGTCAATTTTGTTTCTCTTATTTCGGCTCGATACTCATACAATAGTTACTTGAACTTAAATGTTAATAATTAAGCCATTATCCCATCATTTACAACACTAAATTGTTCTTTTGGTGGCCTACATTTCAATTTTTTTAAGGTGTAGACTTCAGCGGTCCTGTTGTGATGCTCCCAGTTTTGGATGTGATGCTCCCATTGAATTCTGACCATTAGATACAATATCTAATTTCCTTGTACCGTCGGATACTATAAGTTTTAACTTGCAAGTTAAAAAAAATGTCGAGAACTTTTAAAGAAATGGTGCCAGGGAAAAGATAAAAATAAAAAAACCAAGGAGAATATTTTGAAAGCTATTGAAGAACTGGAGAATGTAGGGGATACTATGGAGGATAGGGAGCTGCTTAAAGGCTTGGAGGTTCAGCTAGGAGATATCTGGCACTAGGAGGAAACTCATTGGCACCAACGGGCTCGTGTTAATTGGATTAAGTGTGGAGATGCTAATACAAGGTTCTTTCATCAGACTACCCTTAAAAGAAGGCAGCAAAACAAGATCTTAAGATTAAAAAAATCTGATGGCTGGGAGGAGGATGAAGATGAGATTATGAAGATTTTTACTGCTCATTATGATGATTTGTTTTGTTCTGAAGGTGTTAGCGAATGGGATGAGGTTTTGAATTGTGTGCCTACTTTGGTAACTGATGAGATGAATGATAGTCTTTTGCAGCCTGTTACAAATGAAGAAATTAAAGAAGCTGTTTTTCAAATGGGAGAATTAAAGAGTCCTGGTCAAGATGGGTTCAATGACCTGTTTTTTCAAAAGTATTGGGAGGTGATTAGTGAAGATATTTACAGAATGCTAAAGAATTTTTTCAGAAGTGGGAGGTTGCTAAAAGAAATGAATGGTACTAATATTGTTCTTGTGCCTAAAGTAAAGAAACCTGAGGCTATTACTCAGTACAGGCCTATTAGTTTGTGTAACTTCACTTACAAGATTATATCGAAGGTGTTGGTTAATAGGATGAAGCCTATCATGGGTAATTTGGTGATTGAAAATCAAAGTGCCTTTGTGGCAGGAAGGCAGATCCATGATAATGTTGTTATTGCTCAAGAGGTTTTCCATTATTTGAAATTGAAGAAGAAAGGAAAACAATATGATGTGACTGTAAAGGTGGACATGAGCAAGGCATATGATAGGGTGGAATGGGGCTTTTTCCATGCTCTCCTCCTCAAACTGGGATTTAGCCAAACGTTGTGTTCTCTTATCCTATAGTGCATACGGACTGTTTCCTATACTTTGGTCATAAATAGTAAGTCAAGTCGTAGGATTCTTCCTTCTAGAGGTCTTAGGCAAGCGGATCCTCTATCCCCTTATCTCTTTATTCTGGTCATAGATTCCCTTTCTAGGATGATCCACACGGGTATGAGTTCTGATCTGGTTACTGGTATTAAAATTTCTCGTGCTTGCCTTGATCTTACTCACTTACTATTTGCTGATGATTCTCTATTTTTTATGAGAGCTAATCCTATCATTTGCAAGAGATTGTTTGATATTATCCAAGTGTTTTGTGCTGCATCGGGGCAGAGGATAAACTTGGAAAAATCTAGTCTGATTTTCAGTGCAAATGCTACACCTGAGGTTAGACAAGATATTGTGACATGTCTGCAGATTAAGGAGGCAGACAACCCTGGAGTAAACTTGGTTTTCAGTCAATTTGGGGCAAAACTAAGTGTGGTGCTCTTCATTATATCAAAGAAAAGGTAGAAGCTTGGCTGAAATCTTGGAAGCAACAATTATTGTCTCTTGCAGGAAAGGAAGTTTTAATTAAAGCAGTGGCTTGTTCTATACCTGCTTATCTGATGACTTGTTTTAAGTTTCCAAAGAAGGTATGTGCTGATATTAATTCCATGGTGGCAAATTTTTGGTGGGGGCAAAAAGAAAGTGAAAGGAAAATCCACTGGTGTAATTGGGATAAGATGACATTGCCAAAAAGTGAGGGGGGTTTTGGATTTAAAGATCTTGAAATTTTTAATCGTGCTCTGTTAGCTAAGCAGGTGTGAAGAATCTTGGAGAACCCTGATGCTTTGTGGGTGAGAGTTTTAAAGGGTGTCTATTTTCCTACTGGTGATATTATGAATGCAAGGAAAGGGGCAAGGGCTTCTTGGACATGGTCTAGTCTTATAGAAGGCAGGGATTTTATTAGGGAGAATGTACAGTGGCAGGTTGGTGATGGAACAAAGATTCAAATTTGGCATGATAAGTGGATTCCAGGTGTTAACAGACTGGAGGCGACAGAGAATGTCCCTGAGGGAGGGCCAGTTAAAGCTGCTGAGCTTATTAATCAGAATTAAAGGGTCTGGAATATTGCTGCCATTGAAGATTCTCTGAAGCCAGAAGAGAAGGATGCAATTTATAGTATTCCTCTGGGGATTTTTCATCAGGAAGATAGAAGGATATGGCCTTATTCAAAGTCAGGTCAGTACTCTGTTAAATCGGGTTACTATAAACTGAAGCTTGATTATCCTAGAGTACAGAATGTTAGTAGACCTTCTAGTTCTCATTATGTGGATAAAAAGATTTGGAAATTTTTATGGAATATTAGCTGCCCTGGTAAAATTAAAGTTTTTCTTTGGAGATGCTGGCAAAATGCTGTGCCTACCTGTATGAACCTTTATAGGAGAACTTGCATGGATAATGGGTTGTGTAAGATCTGTAATCAGGAAGCTGAGACGATTGAACATTTGCTATTAACCTGTGAGTGGACTAGAGGTATATGGTTCAGTGCTTGTGGTTTGACAATTGATAAACAAGTGGTTACTACTTTTGATAATTGGCTTTATTCTATTGTTGAATCCCTTAAGGATTGTACTGATGTTAATGATGGTCTGTTTGCTAAGATAAGTTTTACTTGTTGGAATATTTGGAAAACAAGATGTGAGGTATTATTGAAGATGGTGGAACTGGTTCCAGAACAGACTGTTTTTCGAATTCAAAGAGCTTTTGGTGAGTATATTTTGGTGCAAGCTTTACAGCAACAAAAGGATGGAATTAATATAGCTGGTAGTGTGCAAAATCAAGGCTGGAAAAAGCCTCCAGAAGGGTGGATTAAAGTAAATAGTGATGGTTCTTTTTGTGCTAAGACGGGTAAAGCTGGTATTGGATTTGTCATTTGTGATCAGGAAGGGCATGTTTTGGATGCTATTGGTTCTCCTTGTTCAGGAAGAGATGCGTTCACTGTTGAAGCTTTAGCTCTGAGAGAAGCTATGCGACATGTGATTGAAAATGGTCTTGATCAAGTTTGCTTTGAAGTGGATTTTGCTGAGCTTTATAGCAATGTGGTGAAATCTTCTAGTGTTGATGTTGATTGGAGGGCAAAGTGTGTTATTCAGGATATATTTCAGCTTATGATTAAAAGCATCTCAGGTTATACAGTCAGGAGGGTTAGTCGTTGTGCCAATAAGGCGGCGGATTGGTTTGCCAATCAATCCAGGAAGGAGATGAGCTGTTCAAACTGGCGACAGTATACACCATCTTCTCTTGTCAAGATCTGGTGTCATGATGGGGTCCCAGCTCCCCCCTGAATTTTCCAGGAGTATCGTTTTGATGATAGTTTTATTTGTTTTCAGACATTGATGGTGTTCGTATTTTCATTAATAAAATTGCTTTCTTTGTGCCAAAAAAAAAACTGGTTTTAAAAACCTTTTGGAATGAATTTGTATGTAGTTGTCTTCATGATAGATTTTTACTCTTTTTTTATTCCAACCGTAGATATCAATTACAATTTTTTTCCTTGACTTATTATTTTTTTTCCCTAACCAGTCTATCTCTGCTTAGAAAAAGTTGTTTCCATGAACATGGGAGGTCAATAAATTTGCTTTAAGGTGGAACAATGGTGCTTGTTTCCTGAAATAAATAATTTTCGTTGCATTGTGAATAAAAGGATCCATTCAAAATGCTACAGATTCTCATTTTCAGGATGCAATTGTTGATGTCTTGCTCTTTCATATAGTTTCCATTATGATTTAGCCAAAACAGGGGTTTGATATATCAACCAAGTTAGACATGAAGCATTTCAAAAAAAGAAAAAAAGAAAAAAAGAAAAAAAGAAAGAAAGACAAGTCTTCAATATTCTTCACATACCTTACATGGACTTGTCTCAATCCTCTTCGCTGGCAAATTTCATACTTGATAGTACAACAAGTGAAATATTTAATTACCTTTTGAGGGTTGGTGTTTGTTTCTGGCTTCAACAGTGGTATAACAAGTGAAAGCTTTGGTCTTTGATCCTCGTCATTATAGCAAACATGTAGGGGGCTAGCCAAACTCATAGTCACAAATATATTTGGATATATAATTAGTTTCCATTTCATTTTAATCTATATGATATCCCCTTACCGATAGGCGACAGGCCACGGTTCAATGATATAGTATTTTTAGTGGGACATCATTGTAGGTTTCATGCATTGTAAGTATAAACCATCATATACTGGAATTTGACAAAAGTTTTATCATCACTAGTTTTCGGGGTCGAAAATTTTATGGAGTGATCTTTGTGAATCTTTGTTAATCGAACATTTGGAAAAAAAATAATATGAAATTAAATAGATTGTCAATCGAAATCACAAAATTTTAAAAGTACTTTTTAGAATTGAAACATGAAAATTAGCTTTTGAGTCTTTCATGAAAGTTGTAGATCATAAAATTACCTTTTAATAAACACCTGAATTACCTTAATTGGACAAATAGAACAAAGAAAAAAAATGAAGCGTTAAATCAAATAAGATAGAATTTGTAAATGACTAAGTAGCATAAAATAGAAAAGTATGAGGGTCATTTGATAACTAATTCAAATAAGAAAATATTTCTTAATGGATATCTTGAAACATAAAAATTCTCTTTTAAACCCTTTCATGAAACTCGTAGATCAAATTAACTTTCGGGTTCTTCATGAAAGTCGTAGATCATACAGTAACCTTTTAACCGACACTTGAATAACTTTAATCGGATATGTTGATCGAAAATTATATGATATTAAATAGACCAACAATCGAAACGACCAAATTTAGGAAGCAATTTTTTGAATTAAAACATAAAAATTTGCTTTTGAGTCTTTCATGAAAATTGTAGATCATGAAATTACTTTTTAATAGACACATGAATCAACTTAATCGGACAAATATAACAAAGAATACAAAAATAAATCTTAAACGCTAGATTAAGATAGAATTTGTAAAGGACTAAGCAGTATAAAGTAGAAAAATATGAGGATCATTTGATAAATAATCTAAATAAGAAAATGTTTTTTAATGGAGATCTTGAAGCATAAAAATTCCCTTTTGAACCCTTCATGAAACTCGCAGATCAAATTTAGCTTTCTGGTCCTTCATGAAAGTCGTAAATCATGCAATAACCTTTTAACTGACACTTCAATAACTTCAATCGGACATGTGGACAAAAAATTATACGAAATTAAATTGACCGGCAATCAAAATCACAAACTTTCAGAAGCATTTTTTAGAATCAAAACATTAAAATTGGCTTTTGAGTTCTTCATGAAAATTGTAGATCATGAAATTACCTTTTAATAGACACTTGAATCGCCTTAATTAGACAAATAGAAAAAAAAATACAAAAATAAAAGCCAACGTGTTAACTCGTCCAACCTAATTGTAAAGGACTAAATAGCATAAAGAATAAAACTATGAGGATCATTAGATAAATAATCCAACAAAAAAAATTAGTTTATGGAGAATGGGACCCACAAATAGTAACTTTTCACAAAGTTCCTAAAATACCCTCAATCATCAATCCAAATAACGAAAAAACCAAACATGAAAGTACCAAATACCCCTCCTCATTTGTTCTTCAAATCATGAGAAGTTAAGGTTGGATTGGTTTTTAGGTAATTACACTTCCTCCTATTATTGTTTCTTATAATTTCAAGGCAAGGCCATGTGATTTGTTATAAGATATGTCTTTAAAAGATCTTCGACCATAAGGGTTTCTCTCTTTAGTCTTGACCACTCAATCTGTTGGATATTTTTTGAATGTTGATGTTCATTGAAGGCATTTGTTCATAAGTGAACAATTATGAAGAGACTTATTTGTCTATAAAAGATATCTTTATGATATAATTATTCATAAAGTTATGTCTATTTTGAAAGACATGTATTGATCATAAAGTTATGTCTATATGAAAAGACATGTATGTTGATCAAGTATATAAGGAGGCTTTCACATAAACATTTCAAGAGATAGAACCAATAATTCTACTTCTCTCTGAATGTTCTCAAGTGGCTTTGTTGTATCCCAAATACGACTTGTCTAAAATAGTTAGGTAATATTGTATTTGAGAAAACTTGGCGCCTCAAAGTCTTGTTTCAATATTTTCTAAATTTAAAAAATTTCTCACAATTCAAATACAATATTCGTTCAACTAGTGAAACGGCTTTGAGGGCATGATGCGAAGTCACTCTTCTAAGGGAATTATTGATGAACACAAGCAAGAAAATCATTGATGATCATGAAGAATTAATTGATTGGTGGAAGAGATAAGTTTCTCCTTTAATACTTGTTAATTGAATTTTTGCTATTTTATGCAAGCTTCTCCCCTTCTTGATCATGAAATTGATAAGTCATGAGTTCCAAAATTATTTATTGCATATTGGCAATTTATGGATATTATTGATTATTTCGGTAGAATCATGGTTATTTTTAAAAAATCAAATTAATGAAAATAATGGGGACATGATTATTAAACCGAAAAGAATCATAAAATTTTGGATTTGGAGATAGAAGGAGGTAAGTAACACTTTTTGGTGCATGCTTGTGTTGTATCAATGAGATATATATAAGTTCATATTATATGATTTATATCTAATGTTTATTTCTATTATTTTTGTAAGAAATAAACATGTTGTGAGATAACTTCAAATTGATTAAAGAAGTTATATAATTTCTATTTGTCAAAATGACTTTGAGAATTAATTCATGCAAATCGTGAGCACAAGCTTTATAGCAATTTGTGATATGGAATTTATAATTATTCCTAGAAGCATGAATTATGGTGGTGATGGAAATTATCCATATACAAGTGATTTATTTGTTTCATAAGTTCATGATTAGGCACAAGCTTAGCATTGTGTTATATGAGAGTTATGATTATTTTATCATAAAGTGAATTATTAGCGTACAACCTCATATAAATTGAGATGTTATATATTTTATTTTGAGACTATGATTTTTATACGATTAAGGTATAAAATGGATCTCAAATGGTAGCGATGAATATAGTTTTTCATTTATGGCTACTTGGATTCAATTCAATTGTGATCTTTATTATTGAAATAAAGAGACATCCTTTGATGATTGGATGTGTGATTTCACCTAGTGGGGGTGTGTTGGTTTCTTAAAGAAACAAAGAGATAAGTTGGTTTCTTAAAGAAACAAAAGAGTTACACCACTATAGTGTTGGTATAATCTTACTTTATGTAAATTATACAAAAAGAGCGTAGTACGATTTATTGATGAAAGTCATTTGAAAAGTCCTAATTTAACTAAAAGGACTAAATGACTTTGTATTTTTCATGGAAATTATCCATTTGTACTACAAGAAAATTTTGATGGATATGATAAAGGAAACAGATTGATTGAATGTAAACAATGAGTATAGTGTTGTGGCCACAACCAATGCCAACTATTTCCTTGGATCATGAATGTTTTAAGCATATTATAAGTTATATGCATAAATATAAAGTTTGGGATTGATGAATCCTTATGATTATGTTAGAGATAAAGTCTCTAATGGAATGATTACTATCTCCTATATAAATTCAACAAAGAATTTATCGGATTTGTTACCTAAGGCATTGTCTAGAGATAAGGTGTGGGAGACTACAAGTGGTATGGGACTAAAATATAACCCTTAGACACCATTAATGGGAACCCAACCGCGCTTCACCAAATCGGTTATAGACTGAGTTTCAATGGGTAATAACAAGTTATTGGAATGCGTGTTCAAAGTACTAACTATGTCCCATAATGAATAAAAGTTGTTAGTACTAATGTGATAAGAGAGGATGAGTTATTAAACTAGGGCTGCTAAAAAACCGACCGAACCGTTTGAACCAACCGAACCGACAGTTAAATGGTGCAAACGGTTCGGTGTATTCGGTGAGGTAGTGCAAACGGTTTTAGACGACGGTTTATTCGGTATTTCGGGGTCGGTAGCGGTTCACTAACTAGTGAACCGAAACCGACCGAAAAACCGACGATTTTTTTTAATTATTTTAATATTATATATATTATATAACGTTTTATATGTTTATTATATATCAAATATATTTCTGATTTTAACGTTTTATACGTTTTATATATATTTATTATATATATATATATATATATATCAGAATTAGGTTTTACTTTTACTATTTCTCCTTCTTTCTATCTCTAAAAAAAAATTTCAATTTTCTCTGCTTCTCCCTTTCTCGACCGAGATGAGCTGATGGATGAGCAACTCCAGTTCTTGACTTTAGATCCAAAATCCAAGTATTGCTTGAGCCAAGAGATCATACTTTTGATCGTTGTATCGTTAAAGGGTTCAAGTAGAAAGAAGTTCATAGGTAAAAAGGCTTCGACGGTGGAGGCTTTGTTTCGCCTCTCCGGCGGCCACCAAACCCTTATTCTTAGCAAAAGAAGCCATCTTCTTCTTTAATTCTGGAGATTTGGCTTCCTTTCCCATATAATTTCTAATTTCAAAGTTTCCCCCAAATCGAAATTCGAAACCCTAAAATCCAATCCAAAATCGATTTTGTGTTCCTCCTTTTCCCTATATGAAATCCCGGGAATGAAATAGCAGATTCGATTATTTGTTTATGATTCTTGTTCTTTCCTTTCCTCTCTCTCTTACATGAGCAAATGTCAGTTTTGTTTGTATATGAATTAGGAATTCAGATTTGACTTTATTTGTTGTTATTGACAATGTATTTGGTTGATAATTAAGGTCTTGTTCAGAGCCTAATTACTGATTCTTTTCTGTTCTTCATATTTTCCTCTTCACCTTTAATTAATATCGGTGATTGTTTTTGGTGGTTTGTTGGATAATGGCGAAATGGGCATTAGACTATGGTATGGACTATGGTTATTGTAGCAAATCAGTCTTATATTAATTCTAATTATGCATGCTTTAAATTTGCACTTCAATTCTGCAATTGCTTTAGATTGTCAGTTTTGTCTCAATTGTAAATATCTGAGAGATGAAAGCTAATTGAAAGCACAATTAAATTTCAGCATTTTTTCCTGTTAAAACTGCCTGCACCGACCGAATAAACCGACACCGTCGGTAGTCGGTTAAGTCGGTGTTAACCGTAATCGGTTCGGTGGTCGGTAGGCAAAAAAAGCCGTCGGTGTAGTCGGTTTTAGAGGGTAGACCGAACCGACCCCACCGACACCGACCGATGAGCAGCCCTATATTAAACTCTTAATGGAGCAATAAGAGGTTGTTAGGAATAAATCAACAAGTGACTCCACCTATATGAATATGAAGTGGTGCCACTTCAACAAGAGTATGAAAGGGTTTTACTCTTGTACATATTCATAGAAAATGGATCGCTAGCACAGAGCCAATTATAGTGCTATGAGCAAACGAGAAATTTGGTTAGAAGAAAATAAGTATAGTGTGTGTGGTTTTTCCAATGTTAGATGAAAGGAGTCATGGTTCAATCTTCGGACACCATGTACTTCGTTAGCGTCCTGAAATGCTTACACTAATTGAAGGTCCAATTTTTAAGAATCCTTCTTGTATGCGCTATGCTTATAAGTGAATTATGGTTTTCAAGTCAACAAACTAGTGGGGGAATTAGTTTGTAAATACTTGGATCGGTAAAGTTTAAAATACCAACATTCCAAAATAGTGGGGGATTGTTGGATATTTTTTGAATGTTGATGTTTATTGAAGGCATTTGTTCATAAGTGAAGAATTATGAAGAGACTTATTTTTCTATAAAAGGTATCTTTATGATATAATTATTCATAAAGTTATGTCTATTTGGAAAGACATGTATTGATCATAAAGTTATGTCTATATGAAAAGACATGTATGTTGATCAAGTATATAAGGAGGCTTTCACATAAACATTTCAAGAGACAGAACCAATAATTCTACTTCTCTCTGAATGGTCTCAAGTGGTTTTGTTGTATCCCAAATACGACTTGTCTAAAATAGTTAGGCAATATTGTATTTGAGAAAGTTTGGCACCTCAAAGTCTTCTGTTGCGCCAAAATTCCCTAGTGCGCCCAGAAAGGTCTTTGAGGCGAAATCTCTTTGAGGAAAGAGAGAGGTTCGAGGCGTGCCAGTTATTTTTGTAGAAAAAATAACAAAAAGCTTTTGTAAACTTGAAATTACGAAATCAAGATCGTAAAAGTGAGAGAGATCAGACGAGTTGTGAGTTTTGGTTTAAAGTCACAGAAAGGCTGTTTAAATCATTAAACCTATTGGGTAATTCTTGAGTAACAAAGTAAGATTGGTGAACAGAGACAATGAAAAATAGATTTTCATTAAAATTGCTGAAGCAAGATTACACCTTGTAAAAACAAGGGTGATGAAAAGTAAAAGATAGGGTTGATCAAACAAGAGTTTGTATCAAGTAAAAGTTTTGCATCTCTGCAGGAGAGAAGTGTTTGCGCAGGGCGAGGGTGTGTTCGGAGAGAGCTTTCACGTTGATGGGGACTCCACTTATACAAACAAGAGTTTGTATCAAGTAAAAGTTTTGTATCTTTGCAGGAGAGAAGTGTTTGCGCAGGGCAAGGGTGTGTCCGGAGAGAGCTTTCACGTTGATGGAGACTCCACTTATATAGGCATGGGTCCATGGGATCGTGGTTCACTCCACCATCTAAGGGATCTTAGCCTTAACGACCATCGCAATAATTAATTTGTCAACCTTGTTAATTGATCCTTGTCCCCAGGGTCAACCTTCACTTTGATGATAACTTATCTGATTACCCATCTAACTCCTTGACTTTAGGAAATTGATCACAATCATAATCACACAAATTAGTGATTTGATTTAGTCAACTTCTGATATTATTCAACGTGTGAAAGCTTGATATGTTTTTATGGGCGTTGCTCACCCTAGCATGGCACCATCGGATCTTGGAACATGCCTACCCCAAAGCACATTGACGTGTGCCTTATGCTTGATCACGGCGTCACCCTCATTCCCTTGGGTGGTACCGCACCACTCCTTATATGTTGCATGTTAGGGTGGCAACACCCTACTCATGGGGTGATCAATATCCTATGGCGCGATCACCCAATACTTGGGTGACCGAATATCTTCCATTCCTGAGTTTGTGACATTGTAAAGTTTGTCCAAAAACCATCACCCCAACTTCTTTGGGTAGCCCTCATCATCATCACCCCAACTTGGGGTGATCAAGATTTCCAATAGCACCACCCTAACATGGGGTGGCCAAAATTCCAAAATATGTCACCCAGGGTGATTGCAATTTCTAACAAAAACCATAATAATTTCCACTAGTTATAGAAAATTACATCAACACATAATTATCAATAACTCTCTCTCAATCTCTCAACCTAATCTAACAATCAATTCTAAACCAAACCCAAACAATCTTGAGCAGTCTCGCTCGGTCTCTACAAAACAATCATCACATCAACAAAACAATCACCACAACAAACAATCACACACACACACACCCATAAGAACCATCCTTTTGTCCTATGGGGTGCCTCCACCCAAATCTAACCCTTAGACTACATCTTTTTTTCAAGCATACAAAATCCTGTAGAGAAACTCTCTATTTATACTAGCACAAACTTAGCCTCCAAGAATCCCTTTCCTACTAGGACTCTTGATTACCAAGTCTTTTTGTCCACCAATCAATGGGTTAAAAAAAAATCCTAATCCAAATCTAATTAGGATTTGAGTCAAAATCCTAATATTTTAGCTAGCTCAACTGACAAATCAAGTGTGTATGGTGTGTTGTTTATTTGCAATCCCATTCCCTTGTTAACTTAATTAGTTATTCTTTGTAAGTTGTAACCAATGACATTTTTTATTTATATATACTAGTAATTTGCCATGTGTTTCACACGTGGAGTTGAAGTTTTAATTGAAACATATGTTAAGTTACATATTGTGCAATATAGTGTCAATGTTAATTTTTGAAAAGATTAAATTTCTCTAAATTATTACAAATTATTGAGAATAAATTAATCAAAATTTTTTTATAATTACCTAGGTATTATTAACCATTTTGGTAATAGAAGTTAGTTATTGAAAAGTTATTTATTTTAAGAGTATTATACAATACATTGTGAATGAAGTTTAGCAGTCTGCATATGCATGGTTAAAGGTTTGACACGTGTCTCCTTAATGAATAGTTTTGAATATAAAATACATAATTAATCATGAATGGGGCTGTGTCAACTTTTTATTCAGTTTGTGGAGTTTAAAATCTTCACGGATGATGTATCAAATAATTATCATATATTTTATCAAAAGTACTATAGGTAAACCATCAAATTTAGTAAAATTTTAATATAAATAAATTTGGTAACGAGCTATCATATTTATAATACACAGTTACTAAAAACGCTATATAATTATAAAAAAAATAACATTTACCAACAAATCCAATAACATTTAATTACAAATAATTTTGGTAACAATTTAATCAATAATTCATATTATCAGATTTACAATATTGAATTACTGAAAATGTTATAAAATAAGTAACTCCCTCTGTTCCGTATCAAATGTTTACCTTACTATTTTGGGATGATTCAAAATAATATTCACTTTTTTAAAATGACAAACACTTTTATACCTTTACCATTCATTTACACACTAACTTTGTTATGGGGTCGACACGTCATAACACTTTAAAGGGCATAATTGTGAAGCATCTACCAAAATATCACATTTCCTTAAACTTTGTGCTATTTACAAAGTGGACATTCAATTTTAGATGGAGGAAGTATATGTGTCACTACAAATTCAAAACATTTCATTTTATCATTTGTCAAATCATTTAGAGACACAACATTTGAACTTTGCCTTCACAAAAAATGCATTCGAAATGAGCGTTTTTTCAAGAATAATGTTTTGAGGTTGATGTTTTATACTTCAAAGAAAACTTTATTTAGAAATCTCATTTTCTCATACTACTCACTATAAGACATGGAATTTGAGCATTGGTTTCACAAAAACGCATTTGAAATGAGCATTTTCTCAATAGCACTATTTTCCACATAAACGTGCGAAGTTGATGTGTTAAGACTATTTAAAAAACTTTATTTGGCTAGTCCACTTTCCAATAAATTTTACTAAGTTCGAGACACGATATTGGAGCGGTTGGTTTCGCAAAAAAAAAAATTATCATTTTCCAAACAATAATGTTTGCATACAAACACACAAAATCACGAAGTTGAGATTTTAGGTTTTGAAGAGAGTTCTGTTTGGTGAGCTCATTTTCCTATAAACTTTCACTCCGATTTACGTCATTAGAGCGTTGATTTCGAAAAAAAAAAGGGAATGATCATTTTCCAAAGAACAACGTTTTACATACAAACATGCAAAATATGAGAATTGAGGTTTTAGGTTTTTTAGAAGCTTTATTTAGGGTTTGTTTGGCCTAACTTAAAACTCTTCTGAAAAAATACTTCTGGAAAAAACTTCAATTTAGAGCTTCTAGCTTTTAGTTCAAAAATAATTGAAAAGTGCTTCTGAGAAGCACGTCTGGATTTTCCATTTGGCCTAGCTTAACTTTTTTCAGTAGATAAGTTGTTAAATAAGCTGGGCCAAACGGACCCTAAGTGAGACCACTTTCCAATAAGTTCTACTCATTTTGACACACGATATTTTGAGTGATGATTTTGCAAAATTGAGGTTTCAGACTTCAAAAACTTTTGTTTGGCGAGCACACTTCCAATAAATTCTACTCATTCTGAGACACGATATTTGAACATTGGTTTTTATATATATATAAAAAGCATTTGGAATGAATAATTATTTTTCAAAGAACAATAATTTACACATGAACACTTAAAATCACAGATTTGGGGTTTTAACCCTTTTAGAAAGCTTTATTTGGCAATGTTACTTTCTAATAAGTGTAGTCACTCTGAGACATAACATTTGAGCGTCCTTTCATAATATTAATATACATTAATATTTACATATATGTAATTTTTATAATTACGTCGGAATTCGTTTCATTAATAATAGAGGCTTTCGAAAGTGTTATACATAAAACAAATTGAGGCATTTTTTAACTATTTCATAATTAATTGGGATTTTCATGTTTACAATATCAAGTTACTGAAAAAGCTATCAAGGCTATCAAAATAGTTATATGTATACTAACAAATTTAGTAACTTATCATTAAAAGTAATTTTGTTGTTAATCTATAATTGAGGTTTTGTAGTACTTTTG
>AWWV01006352.1:0-74104 GCA_001974805.1 Corchorus capsularis
ATTTGTTTTATGTAATTTTTGTAACTATTTCATGAATGATGCTTGTTATCAACACAATACTTAGTTACTAAAATTACTCATTAAGAAAGCTTACAAAACTTATTCACGTTGTATTATAAATTTGATAATTTTCATTATTTATGAAATGCTTATTAACTTAGGTGATTTTAATATTTTGATTATATTTATTTATTCCAACATTCAATTTTGACTTTTCATAAACATTTATTTATTTATTTTAATTAAAAAAAGTGGAATATAGATAGTATAATTTCCTATAAAGCTTATTTTGATAGGTTTTTGAATAAGAACAAAAGAACATAATGATAATAAGTTGATTATATTACCTATCTTTAACCGAAGACTTGATTTTTTGAATCAAGTTGATAAAACTAATGTGTTTAATTTTGCAAAAAAAAAAAAAAACTAACGTGTTTAATTGTTTATTGTGTAATACAGTGAATCAAGTTTACAAATATTTTCGGATTTGTATTAGACAAATATTTTGGTGTATTAATTATTTTCCGAGGTAAAAGATGAGTAGAAATAATTTAGGCTAAATAAGGGCACGATTTTGATGTAAAAAATTAATAAGGGCATAATATTTGTGAAAATGCTCAATTTAGGACTTGTCGTTAAAAAAAGTCGAAATCAAGTCCCAATATTGCAGAATCAGCTCAATGAAGGGTTCCTTATCAACGTTAAGGCCTTATATGAGTTCTTAATTAACCTATTAAATTGATGGTTGACCCTTAATTTAACAAATTTTGCAAATTTGGCCCCTGATTTGAGTTTTTTTAACAATAGACCCTAACTTGATCTTTTTTTGAACAATATACCATGAATTAAGCATTTTTGCAAAAATTGGGCCTAAAAATAAACTATTAGTCAATAATTTATGTTAGGAGTGAATTGTTACTCTTTTATATGGCATTTAATTTTAGCCTGATTATTGTCACTTGGACTTACTAATTTTCTTAATAAATTAATTTATTGTTGCCTTTCGAAGATAAGAAAAATGCCGTTCTAATTAAAAAAAAAAACCAGCAAAGTTCAAAGTTTGCTGAAGTCAAATATGAATTTCGTCCATCCAAACACTACAACACAGATCAGTTTTAAGGGCATATGTATTAGTCTCAAAAGATCAAATAATTGCGGCGTAAATGCCAAAATGTACCCTAATGTTTATACGATTGCCACTTTATACCCCAATTTTTTATTTTGATCATATCGCACCTAATGTTTTATTTTGGGTACATTTTTCACCCTTTGTGAGCAGGTCTACTGATTGGTGACAAATTTTGAGTCATAAATAAATGAAAAATACTATATTTCATCTTTGCTTCTTGATTTCTGACGATGGACATATATAGCACCTAACCATAACTTATTTATCTAGTATTGTTTTCTTATATACAATATATATGGAAAAATCAATTTATTGGGATCAATTAGAATGTAAAAATTGGTACTTTTTTTGGCAGTAAGAAAGGAAGTAAAAATTGGTAATTTAATATGTACCAAAAAAATCGGTACTCCCTCCGATCCATTTTAAGTGCCACACAAAGAATATCACATATATTAAGACAATGATTAACTTATCTTAAATTTAGTAAAAAAATATTTGAAATGACCTAAACACCCCAACCTTTTATTAATTACTACATTTATCTTCTCTCTCCCTAACTCCCCATTAATTAGGGGTAAATATGGGAAAAAAGTATAAATTGTATTGGTTTTATAAGTGTGACACTTATTATGAAATAAGCAAAAACTTGATTTGTGACACTTAAAATGGATCGGAGGGAGAGAGAAGTGGAGTACTTTATTCTAATGGCATCTAGTTTAATTTTAACGGAGTAAAGCACCGGTGGTAAAGTATCATTTTGTAAACCTCATAATTCATATAATTTACCTTTAAATAAATAATAATCTAAAATAAATGAATAAATAAATACTATATTATAAATAAATGATAATTCTTGCTTGCTTAATTTACCTAATCAAGACAGAAGAAATTGGTTGATTTGATGAAATCAGTCCACATGAAGTAAGCATCTTAGCATGCATTTCTTTCGCATGCAATGTACATATTTGCTTTTTTTTTTTTTTTTGGTATCCCATCCGGTATCCAGGGCTTTGCCCTGACTAATCTGGATTTGACCCGCGTCGCGCACCTGGTTATAGTGGGTGAGTCTCCCAACAGGGGTATACATATTTGCTTAATGCTGTCAACCTCAATTTTCCAAAAACTACGGACCCAAATTTGTCCTGCACATTCTCCTCAAAGATAAATTTTCATACTCTTTTCTATTTAAACCAAAGATGTAAATTTCGTACTGGTACCGGATTTTCCGGCCGATACATGCCGTTAATCTTAATAATCGGTATCGGTAGGGTGTTTGTTTCGTATCGGGTTGATTTTCAGTAATTTCAGTGTGATTCTGGTCATCTCGCTCTTTTCGGTTAGTTTCGGCGAAAAACTTCATTTCGCCCGAAACTCAAATTCACATTCTCGGACTATTTTTTTTTTTACTTTCCAACTGATAAAAAGCGATTTACTGCAACCCTATATCCCTATCTACCCCACTTGCTATTATTTAAGTTTTCTTTCTAAATCAATTCAAGCATCACAGCCACACACAAGGTAAAAGTACAAAATTGGTCCCTCAAGTGGAGCGAATATAGCAAATTAGTCCCTCAAGTGAAAAAATAAACAATTTAGTCCCTGAAGTGGAGTTAACCAAGCAATCAAATCCTTTTCGTTGGAAACCGTTTAGGATCCGTTAAATAGGCTGACATGGCAGTGACGCCGTCAACTCTGTTGACGTGTATCTGCCATGTCATCTTTTTCAGAATAAAAAATAATTTTTTTAAAAAAATCGAAATAATAATTCAGAAAAAAGTGGGACCCACCACGTTTTCTTTCCTCTCTCCTTACAAACATTTTATTTCCCTTCTCTCTCTTTTAACTAAAGATCAAAAAACTTGTTTTCTCAAAAACCGAAGAACATATATGAACATAATATCAAAACATTCTTTTCCATGAATCTCTCAATTCTTTATAAGAAAAAAAAAAAACACCACCTTATTACAAATTTCTAGTCCAAGCACATCATGCATCGTTAAGCCAAACCAATGTTAATGATAATAGAGCAAAGAACAACATCAAAATTCAAACTGGGTAATTTTCTTTTTTTCCTTTTTTTTATTATCATCATTATCATCAAAATTACTAAGGCAAATGGAACTTTCCCTGGAATCTGGATAAAAGCTGAATGGGGGGATAGTTTATAGGACCAGACCAGCTGCATTGAACAGCAAAATATCAAAGAGCTATTGACAATTCTAGCTAGAGGATCAACAACTCTATTGCTTACCCTATAATCTATAGACACGATTATGAAGCACCCTCTTTTGTTGCTGAACTTAAATGGCTAAGAATAATAATCCCAGTCCATTGAATTCTCCAGAGTAAACCACCCAATTCTTAGTTTGAAGCGGGCAATGAGCATTTGCATATGGCATTTCCTTGGAGACCAAAAACATAGTTATGGATTACCTCGCCTGCCAACCGCAAATGGAAACCTCCCTAAATAAAATTCCAAATTCCAATATACTGACACCCAAAACTCCAAATATCCCCTGCGTTCCCATACATCGAATTGAAGTACTCGAGACCTTCATCCACAAGTCCAGAATGGCTACAAGCATGCAAAACCCCAACAAAGGTGACATCACTGGGCTTTATTCTTTCTAGAAACCATTTCCCCCAAAAAGTTTTGGTTGATGGGTTTAGAAGTATCTTCAACTATGAAAGAATTGAGGACAGTTGGGTGGTGAAGAAAGAAAGAAATGGGATCTAAATCAGTGGAGAGTCCACTGCCTTTGGCCATAAATCAAGAGAGAAGAGATGAAGGGATCGGAGAAGAGAGAAAAAATTGAAAGGCTTTGAACACCCATAGCATTTCGCTTCTTGCCGTGAATACCATTTCGCGTCCCAAGGACAACCCGTTAACACCCATAACATATCATCAGTTTCAGAAAATTTCACCATGAAAAACCCAGGCCAAGATCAATCAATTCATCTTAATCATTGAGATACCAAAGAGAAGATATACCGTCAGACAAAACGCGAAAGCTTTGGAACATCAACGAGGAGGGGTCGACGGTGACGGCATCGGGGCCGAGGGAGATGTGGCGGCGGTGACTGGGTTGAAGAAAGAAGAGAAAAGTCGGTTTAAGGTTAGGGTAAAGAAGAAAGAAGAGGAAAAAAAAACAGATATTTATTTTAGCCATGAATTTTTTTTATTTCCCTTTTTCGTTTTTTTTGTTTGAATTTTTTATTATAAAAAATGACGTGGCAGATGACACTTCAGCAGAGTTGACGGTGTCTCTGCCACGTCAGCCTATTTAACGGATTATCTGACGGCTTCTAAAGAAAAGGACTTGATTGCTCAGTTAACTCCACTTCAAGGACTAAATTGCTTATTTTTTTCACTTGAGGGACCAATTTGCTACCCTCGCTTCACTTGAGGGACCAATTTTGTACTTTTACCCCCCACACACACTATCACGGTAAGCCGTTCCATATTTAAATTTAACTTCATCTTCTTTAATTTTTCTTTTATATTTGTTCCGGAGTATTATTTTTACTTGGTAGAATACATTATAGTATTATTTTCATCTAACAATTTGACATTAATATTCATGTATGTAATTAATTTGTATATTATATAAATATTAATATTTTCTATATAAATATATATATACATGTTTTTACCAATCCAGAAAGCCCGAAATGATATGGCGAAACAGTCGAAACCGATATGTACCATTTTTTTTAAGAAAATCGAAACAAGATCCGGTACGAAACTAACAACCTTGATTTAAACCCATTTTTAGGTTAACGAATTGCGCTAAATCTATGGTTCAAAACTGTTGTAACTTCGGATAACCCAGGAAATAACCAAACAAATAATTAAAGCGGAAAATAACAAAACAAATTTTCTTGTGGACCTATGCCACAAATCTGCACTATCAAATCAATCAAATACAATCACTAATCATAACAATCTCTCTCGCAAACTCTCAATCTAATCAAGCCAACATGGGTGATTCTCTCACAACAACATAAAGCTATCTCAACTTTTTCTCTCTCACAATCTCACACAATCTCTCACACACAAAAAACCAAATTGAAACTGCTTATTTATACTAACACAAACTTAGACTCCAAGAATCCCTTTCCTATTAGGATTCTTGTCCACTAATCAAAAAACTCTAGAAAAAACTTAAACCAAATCTAATTAGGAATTGGGTCAAAATCCTAACAATCTCCACCTTGACTCAAATTCCTTCATCAAAACTTAATCGCTCCACCTTTTGACTAAATCCACAAAAGTGACTTTCTTCTTTGTTGGCAAATCTACATCATTCTTCTCAATTTGATGCGAAGATACCGATCCATCTCCTCTAATTGTGCTTCCAATCAACCCATACAAATTCTTCACTCCTTTCATCACAATCATCGAACCTTTGGTGATTTTCAAGCCTCCACCTCGGCAAGAATATCCATAACCCAAGCTATCCAACTTTCCAAGCGAAATCAAATTCCTTGTAAATTTTGGAACATACCTCATATTTCCAAGCATCTTAACACTTCCATCATGCAAACGAAGTTTCACACTCCCAATACCTTCAATTTTTTCTTCACCATTATTAGCCATGTAAACAGGCTTATCACACTTCTCAAGCTTCGAAAACCATTCTTTCTTTGTGCAAATATGTTCAGAACAAGCAGAATCAAACACCCACATATCTCTAGTATTTTTTTTTCTTCTTGCACCATTAAAACAACATCTTCATCAGAATATTCCTCACTATCAGCAGCAACAACATTAACACCAGCCTTATTCTTCTTTTTAGATTTCATGAAATCCTCTAAATCTTCCTTCAACTTCTTACAGTAGGCTTTTATGTGCCCCATCTCATGACAATAATAGCACTTCTTGCTACTCATATCTACCCTTGGCCTCGAACTTGATCTTCCTCTTTCATTGAATCTACTCCTCGATCTTCCATCAGTCTTATCTTTTCCATAAGTTCTTCCACGCTGAGAGAACCATTCTCTTCATCTTTCTTTTCAGTTTCTTTCAATCTATCATACTCAAAAATTGCAGAAGTCACATCTTGCAAGTTCAGGGTTTTCCTACCAACCATCAAAGCTCTAGTCGCAGGATCATACCTGTCGTTAAGAGAATTAATCAACAAAACTGCTTTATCAACCTCTTTCATGACTTCATCCACACTTGCCAGCTGAGTAACCATTCTATTGAACTCGTTTAGGTGTGCCCTTAAACTTGTTTCCACCTTCATCTTCAACCCAAATAATTCTCTCTTCAAACACAATATGTTAGTAATTGATTTTGACATATAAATCGACTCCAACTTATCCATCAGCTCCTTTGGGTTTTTCACATCTAACACATCACACTTAATTTCAGTAGCAAGATTCAAACGAATTGTACTTACTGCTTTTCGTTGAATATATTTCCACCTGTTCTCATTCACCGCTGCAGGCTTATCGGTTTCAAACGCATCTCCCAATCCTTGTTGTACTAACGCATCTGTTATCGTGCTCTTCCACATCTTAAAACTGTTCGTTCCATTGAACGGCTCGATCTCAAACTTCAAAGCTGATTCACTGCTTTCTGTCATCTTTAATCAACCAGGCTCTGATACCACTTGTTGTAACTTCGGATATCCTAGGAATTAACCAAATAAATGATTAAAGCGGAAAATAACAAAACAAATTTTCTTGTGGACCTATGCCGCAAATCTGTACTATCAAATCAATCAAATACAATCACTAATCATAACAATCTCTCTCGCAAACTCTCAATCTAATCAACCCAACATGGGTGATTCACTCACAACAACATAAAGCTATCTCGGCTTTTTCTCTCTCACAATCTCAAACAATCTCTCACACACAAAAAACTAAACAGAAAGTGCTTATTTATACTAACACAAACTTAGACTGCAAGAATCCCTTTCCTATTAGGATTCTTGTCCACCAATCATAAAACTCTAGAAAAAACTTAAACCAAATCTAATTAGGAATTGGATCAAAATCCTAACAAAAACAAATCAAATGGCTACTCGTTTTGGAACTTTGAGGATGGTAAGTTTCTATGGATTATACTATTAAGCACAAGATGCATGAGTAAATTTCATTTTAAATTCTAAATCATGCTTCCACGTCATTTTATCTCTTTAAAATTAATTATTTTGATTTTGGTTGGGAGGAAGAGAGGTTACTTAGGCATATCGCAAACCTCTTCAAGAGTTCATATTGGATTCAAACATAAAAATTTCATTAGTGAAGTATTCGAATAAAAATAAATTATGAAAAATATAATTATAGTGGATTATTAATATCTTTGCATAATTTTAAAAAGTTAAATATTAAATTTACAATATCTCTCCATAATTAATTAAAAAAGTTTAATGACTAAAAAGTATATTTATCAAGGTTGTTAGTTTCGTACCAGATCATGTTTCAGTTTTCTTTAAAAAAAATGGTACATACCAGTTTCGACTGTTTCGTCATATCGTTTCGGGCTTTCTAGATTGGTAAAAACATATATATATATATATATATATATATAGAAAATATTAATTTTTATATAATATACAAATTAATTACATACATGAATATTAATGTCAAATTGTTAGATGAAAATTATACTATAATGTATTCTACCAAGTAAAAATAATACTCCGGAACAAATATAAAAAAAAAATTAAAGAAGATGAAGTTAAATTTAAATATAGAGCAGCTTACCGTGATAGTGTGTGTATGGCTGTGGTGCTTGAATTAATTTAGAAAGAAAACTTAAATTATAGGAAGTGGGGTAGATAGGGATATAGGGTTGCAGTAAATCGCTTTTTATCAGTTGGAAAGTAAAAAAAAAAAAAAAAGTCAGAGAATGTGAATTTGAGTTTCGGGCGAAATGAAGTTTTTCGCCGAGACTAACCAAAAAGAGCGAGATGACCGGAATCACACCGAAATTACCGAAAATCAACCCAATACGAAACAAACACCATACGGGTACCGGTTATTAAGATTAACGGCATGTACCGGCCGGAAAATCCGGTACCGGTACGAAATTTACATCTTTGATATTTATTAAAAAATTATTATACTATAATACAAAGGGTATTTTAGAAATTTCCAATTAAGATTTTTGAGTTCGTGATTTTATATAATAGTAAGATATGGAGGTTTTGTTTAACTGAAAATGTTTTGTTTCCTTATCTATTTTTGGTCGACTAACACTGGTCAATCTTGTTTCCTACGGTGCAATAATACAATCATTTGAACTAAAACTTATGGATTATGCCATCTTATCTATATCTTCTTACTATTCCCTCCCATTCAAACTAAGTGAAATATTAGAAATATTACACAGATCAAGTCAAGGATTAGTTGGTTTTAAATCTAGTAAAAACTCACTTAAAATGGCATAATTACCCTTCTAATTTTTTTTAAACAATTAATTAGTAAATCTTCTCTCTTCCAACTTTCCAAGACCACTTAAAAGTTCAACCACTTTAATTAACACTTAGGGGTATATATGGAAAAAAGAGAAAAATTGCATTGGTTTTGTAATTGTTTCACTTATTTTGAAAGACTGCAAAAGTTTAAATGTTTCACTTATTTTGAATGGGAGTGAGTCTTAAAGTTATCCATGCTTAGTATTTGGTTATTCTCCAGCTGACATTTGTCCAGAGTTGATTGGTTTGATAAATTGTTTTCACATTGACTACATATAATTAATACAAGCAGGGCGCCTGCGCTTGGCGCTGCAGTCATTTTCTTACTAGGGCTATATTTTTTGTAGTTGTTTAAGTCGGTTGGTAAGAAGATATTGCATTGGGTATAAATTAATCAATTAGGAGAAACTCATACATCCAAACAAATAATTCGAATATATAAAGCAAAACACATGACCTCTCTTTCATTCTTAAAGTGTATTACCTAAATTCTACTCCATCTTTAGGTAATTCATCAAAATAAAGTTAATATTTAACTCCTCCATCTTTAGATAATTCATCAAAATAAAGTTAATATTAATTGTTGTTTGAAATGTATGTTTATTATCTAAAAAAACATAGTACGATGCGGTCATTTTTTAATCTTGAATGCAATTGTTAAATTAATGAACTCGGGTAGGTGGAAAACTTTGGCTTCTGCATAAGGAAGCCCTAATTTTTTGTAGTCAAGGAGCATGCATAGTTGTCTTAGGAAAACTGAATTAGTTGAGAGCATTTGCAGGAGCATATATAATTTACACGATGCATCAAAAAATGATTGTACTTAGCATTGGCTAACTTTGCTTTTGGAAATGTTGAAATATATTAAACATAAGAAACTAATAGAAACCTCAATAAAAAGGAAGTCGAATGATAAATAAAAAAAACCATTTTTGTAAAATAAAAGAGGAATAAGGAAATGTTAAATTTAAGTATCAAATGATATAATCAACAAATAAATCCAGATTTACCTTAAAATGTTGCGGTGAGAAGTGAAAGCTTCTTAGTTTAGGTTATGTCATACTAAGACGATACTAAAATAAATGGAAGGATCTTATCAACGTCTAGCAGAAAATTTTAGGAAACAGAAAGGAGTCCATGTGAAATCAAGTCAGAGAAATGTTAGGGAAGAAGAAACCCACCCAAATAGAAATGAAGACGAAAGGAAAACAGAACTGGAATATCAATAGTTTACCCATGAATCAACCATTATTGCAGATACATTTATAGCATCAATCTTTTAAAATACCAGTAGAGGAGTTGAACCGGTAAATCCTAATATCCACACACAATTAATATGTAATTAAAGCACGCTTAATAAAAAATATAAAAATAGTAAATTACAAAAAAGGGTAGCTGGAAAAGTAAGGGATGAAATTCATCGAGGGCCTTTTTAGTCACCCGAAAAGTGTGAAAAGACCAAAAAAAGCCAAAAGGAGACACCACATTAATCCTCAATTTGGCCTTTAAGTAATTTCCATAGTCACTAAAAATAATATATAGTATATATTTTCACTCACCCAAAATATCACATTGGGATAAGATTGAATTAATGACTCTCTTTGTTTATGGCAAAAGTCCCATTTTGCCCCCTTAACTATACTAGTTGGACATTTTGCCCCTGAACTTTAATCTTGAACAAATTACCCCTTAAACTATCAATTTCAGCCTCCGTTGCCCCCTCACTAATGGACTGTTAGTTATGTGTTCCCACGTGACTAACGACGCCATAACAATACTGATGTGGCGTGCCATTTCGGACAGCTTAGTACCCTTTTTGCCACCGAATTTGTACGGTTTGAGACATTTTGCCCCTTGAACTTTAATTTTGGATGTTTTGCCCTCTAAACTCTCAGCGCCGTTACGGTGTCGTTAGTCACATGGGGTCACGTGACAAACGGTCCGTTAGTGATGGGGCAATGGAGGCTGAAATTGGTAGCTCAGGGGGCAATTTGTCCAAGATTAAAGTTCAAGGGGCAAAACGTCCAACTGGTATAAGTTTAGGGGGCAAAATGGGACTTATACCCTTTGTTTATTTAAGATTTTCTCTTATCCCAGAATTTTTTCCATTTTAAAATTAAAATTCTTTATATAACTATTAAAATTTAAAAAAAAAACCTGATACGAATGTGGAGGAATATTATCTGGTTGCTTATAAATTCTACCACCATTTACATCACAATTGTTCTTTTTCCTATACATCACTTTTACCTGTAAGACCAAAGTAATTTCCATATAGAATGCAGGATATTTAATTGGCCTCGAGGCTTGCCAATGAGATTTAGCCAAGACAGTTTTTGATGTATCAAATTAATTAGACACAAGAAGTAGACTACTGATAATCCATTTTCATTATCATTTCATGTAAATTGCCATGGACTAAGGCCGTAGCCTCTTAGTTAGAAAAAATTCATAAATTTGGCTGTCAATTCATGCCAGTTACCCTTTGGTAGCATCATTAGAGCTGTCCATGGGTGGGTTCGGGCCGGGCCCATACTTAGTATAAATGATCATATTGCTTGCCCAAGCCCGGCCCGGCCCGACTATACGGGCCTCCCATCTTGCCCAAACCCGTCCAAATAACTAGAGGCTTTGACCAAGTCCGTCCGTAAACCAAATAAATAATATATTAATTAATTTTTTTATTTTTTTATTAATTTATATATTTATATATTTATGAATTAATATATATTTTAATAACCAAAACTTAATTAATTAACATTAATAGTAATTTTGTAATAAATAATACATTAATATGTCTAATAATTTCATTTAATTAATCTAATGTAATATAAAATTTATATTATTATTATTTAAACGGGCTGGGCCGGGCCGGGCTCGGGCCTTAACACTGAAAACCAAGCCCGGTCCGTTTTTTAAACGGGCTTAAAATTTTTTTCCAAGCCCGTTTATGTCCAAACCCTCCCAAATATCGGGCGGGCTTACGGGCTTGGACGGGCGGCCCGGCCCATAGATAGCTCTAAGCATGATTTGTTATCATTAAATTTTGAAAATTTTCAAATTTAGTAATTCGAACCTCAGACTTTAATCTTTATCAAGCTTATGTTCGAACATTTCTGATAAAAGTTTCCCGATGTTTAACTTATATATGAGAACATTTCTCCCATATTTAAATGCCTTTGTTCAACCTAAATATATGACTCCTAAAAGATCTAGGCTCAACCAAATTTTCATTGCGCAATAGTAACTAAACAATCTCACATGCATGGTTTGCTTTATTGGTAGCTGGTTTCTGCCTTAATTTGATCACTTCAACAATCATAAAATTTTGTAGTCTTGATCCTAGTCATCGGCAAACATGTAGGCCTATCCAACCAATCCATAGTCGCACATATTGGAATTGGTTTCGATTATTTTGTTCCAAAATATTTCATCCATATATATATGATCAACAGGCCACGATTCAATGATATTTCATTTTCAGTGGGACAAAATTAATGTTGGTTTCATGCATTGAATGGTACAAGCCATGATAGTTTAGCAACAAAAATAGACGTATTGCAAAATTTGTCAAAAGTCTTATCATCATTTGGGAGGCAAGGCCATGTGATTCCTTATGAGATGGTCTTCAAAGATCTTCTTGACCACTCAATCACCATGAATATTTTTCTAACCATAAAGTCTCTATATATATCATCAACACTTCCATGGAGAAGCAACCTGTGCCAAAGTCTTTCCTTGTATTCTTTAAGTTGTAAACATAAGCTTTTTTCAATCTCAAACACCATGGGTTTCCGCTTGCCAAAAATTGTTAGTTCTAAGCAGAGTGTAAAACGGTCTCTTTCATTCTCAGAGACCACACCAGTTCCAAAAGGCCACTTTGTTGTTCATGTTGGAGAAGTTGAGAAGAAGAGATTTGTTGTTCCAATTTCATTCTTGAATATTCCTTCTTTCCAAGCTTTGTTGAGTCAAGCGGAAGAAGAGTACGGATTTAATCATCCTATGGGTGCTCTGACAATCCCCTGCAGCGAACAAGCTTTCCTTAATCTAACTTGCAGTCTGCAAAGCTCATGATCGAGAATGGACATGAAAATGTGCTAACTCAAGCAGAGATTAACTCTTTTAGCTCTACTGATACGTACCATATCAAATTTGTATAAGAATCATGTGGAAATGGTGGATTGTTGTTTGCGATCCCATTCCCCTGGGACATAATTCTTTGTAATTACTAATCAATATATTGAATGACAATTTTTTCCTTGAATTATATATTCTTCTTATCAATCTTGTCTCTGATATGGTGACTATACAATCATTTGAACTAAAATGTGGATTATCATATGCCTATCATTTTAGCCCAACATTACATCCCACGGATCAGACTTCCTCGCTAAGGGAGCTTTTGGTCCCTTAAAAGCATCAGAGAACAACTTAGAAAACCTTTGTTGAACTTGATCCTTGGAATACCACCTTACACAACTCAGATATTGGCCTCGAGGACAAACCCAAAAAAATTCTTGTTCTCCACGTCAAGTCTTCTAGTAGCAAGTCGCTAGCAGCTTTTTCCATAGGAACCAAGTCATAAACGGTAGGCAGTAAAGTAGCTTCTTCCAATTGATTTAGCAAGTAGGATGTTAGGGAAACATGTTCTTTACCTTGATTTTTTTCAGAACACGATGGTGATCAAGACAAAAAAAAAACCCTATTTTTATTGCTATTTTATTATATTTTTAGATGTATTTATGCTCTAATATATCTTATTTTGTTAATATTTGTGTTTTGAATCTTTAAGAGATGTGAAAATGGGAATTTGATAATTTTCATTACTTTTGTAGCTATTTTGATGACTTTTTACACAGATATGAGCAAAGTAATTTTGAGTATAGATTTGGAAATTCGAAGTTCGTGTTTGAAGACTTATTGAAGATAATTTGAAGATTTGAAGATCATTGAAGAATTATTTCAAGAAGTAAGAATTGAAGATTGGAGCTTTAAATGCAAAGAATTGAAGACAAGCCATGAAGAAGCCCGGAAGCCTTTGGAATTTTGGATATTTTATATGGGATAATACTCAGCCCATGTAAGCCTATAATTGGAGTTAAAGTCCCAATTTGTGCCGTACAAGCCCAAGGAAATATCCAATTCCTGTATAAACCCGATACTAGACCTAGTTGGATTAGGATTCAGCGCAGTCTCAGTAAAAAGACCATAACTTTCTGCTCAGATGTCCGTTTTAGGTTCGTGAGTAGGCGTTGGAAAGATAACTCTGAGATATACAACTTTGCTTTGAAGCACAAAGCCCAAATCTGCCGGTTTCAAGCCCGAAATTTCTGTCGAAGTCTCTGCACTATTCCAGAAAATTCCAGGATCCGATTTTAACCCCTAATTTCGGTTGGGAAGACTTTTAATCCAACTTGGAGACCAAGTTAAGGGTTGAAACCGACCTAGTGTCCTATCCTAAGTCTAATTGGAGTCTTTATGTTATTTTCCACTATAAATAGCCACCTTAGGTCTAGGTTTTTATGTATTCTCTTCTCGTAAGAAAATATTGTAGAATTACTTGAAGATTTGGAGGAGATAGTCTTGGAGTCGCCGCCCCCTCTTCTTCTTCATCCATAGATAAGTTTTTCTTCTTTTCTTTGGATGCTCACTCAATTCATGAGTGAGTAATCCTTTTCTTTTATCCAATGTAGAATTTAATTGATTTCTTGACTTATATGGTGAGATTTTGTGCTTATTTATGAAAATTGTTATGGGTATTTCTTAAATCTCTGTTTTAATCCTATGTTGCTTGTTTTGATGGATTGGAGTCTACACTATCCTGATAAATTAAGTCTAGAACTAATACTTCAGATTTAATTGTTTGTAGCAATTGGAGTGGAACTAATACTTCCTTCAAAGAGTGATAAGAATCAATGGGTAAATTATTGCTTGTTGTGCTTGTTCATAAATTACTAGTTCTTAATGCTTTGTACTTAACAAATCTCTAAACCCTAATAAGGAAATTGATTGTTATGAATGAAAGGGATAAATTAAGCTGGAAAAGAGACCTTTTATCTAAATTGGTAATTTCAGATTTAATTCCAAACAAGCTATCCAATGTTTTCATAATTTTTAGATATCAATGATCCATGTTATTTTTGTCAAGAGGGATATTAATTTTATGTTGAAGAGTTTTCTTTATTTTAATTTTTTTTCTCAATTTATTCACTACTTTCTGCTTGATTGTTTTCTTTAATTTCCTTGATTGCTTCCTTAGTTAATTTACTTGTTTGTTTGATTTAATTCAACTCTACTTTCAAAATACTTTATTTTATTAATTTGTTCTTTGTTAATTAATTAGAAAAAGAAGAATATCCTATCTCTCTGTGAATTTTACCCATACTTGCCCTAGCTATTTACAATTAGTAATTGTTGGGATTATTTTTATGATTTGCTGACGACCGATCAGATGGGCCATGCACATTCTCCAAATATCATCCTTTTTAGGAACTAGCACAATAGGAGCACCTCCAGGGGAGGGACTTGGACAGACGGACGAATTTGCTTCTAGTAATAAGGTGATCTCATGTTGCACTTCCTATTTAGGAGCCAACCTTGTAGGCTCTGCAATAGTATCTACAACCTCATATAGCAAACCTTCCAATTCCTTTTTCTGAACTGGTATAAAGTTACTGACTTGGATCACTTCATCAGAACATTCAATCTCCACATCTATTGGCGGAAGAACTCAAACTCCAACTTAACAGATTTATCTTTATCTCTTTTAGCTTTATTGTTAATTGATGTATATCTCTTAAATATTATACCCTTGTAACCTATCCTGATCTGATTACCTTCTAACTACTTTAACCTTAGCCTTTAGCCTTGTACCTATAAATTCATACTTCAATACAATACGAATCAAGTCCTTCTTCCAGAATTAATTATTCTCTCACACCTCTTTATGGTATCAAGAGCCATAATTCTCTAACTGAGATTCTTTTTCCTTCAACCTCATCTCTTTTCTCTAAGAAAATGTCCTCATCCGAATCTTCTACTCCTACCTCTACAAACACTCAAACCATTCAACAAAGCAATGGTCTCCAGCCTTAATCACCATTAATGCCGCTGCTCAACTCCCCATCAAGCTCACCTCTCAGAACTTTCCATCATGGTGAGCTCAATTCAAATCACTCCTTACGGGCCATCGACTTACCGATTTTATTGATGGCTAAAAGCCATGTCCTCCATCTCACATTCCTACTACAACAGATTCTGCTGTCCAAGTCTTGAATCCAGCTCATGAACACTGGACTCAACAAGACCAACTATTGTTCCATCGCATCATTGCCTCGGCTACAGAGACAGTAGTCCCCCATTTTTGCCTCCTGCACATCCTCGAAGGCTGCTTGGGAGAAAATCACAGCCATGTATGCCAATAATTTTCGCTCTCGTATGATGCAGCTGAGAGAGAAATCACTTCAACCAAGGGGAACAAAAAATGTCCAAGATTAGTTTCAATCAATCAGACATACTGTAGACGAGGTGGCATTAATCAACTCTCCCATTCATGATGATAAATTGGTGATCCAAGGAGATCTCAGCTAGAATTAGAGCTCGAGAAAATCCTATCTCCTTTGAAGAACTACTGGATAAAATGTTAGAATATGAGAAAATCCTGCAAAGGCAAAATTCAACTAACATTGTCATGCACACAACCAATGTGGTTCAAAAAACATTCGGCTTTGAAAAATCCAGGCAAGGTCTCAAATCTTTTTCTTCAAATCGTTCTTATGGCTTCAATGATAACAATGTGAAAAGGAGAAATGGTCAACGGAAACCTGTTTGCCAATATTGTGATCAACAAGGTCACACTGCCAAGACATGTTATAGAATCAAGCCAAAACAAAGCAACAAAAACACTTCAGTTCATTCGGCAGTTGCAAAACAAAAGGCCAATGCAGACTGGTTGCTTAACACGGGTGCTTCACACCATGTGACTCCAGATGCTAGAAATTTAATTGAGGCAATGGAAAAATATGCTGGGATAGACGAGCTTGTAATTGGAGATGGAAGTGGCCTACAAATAACAAATACTGGTTCAGTTTCTATCCCTACCAAAAATAAAACTTTTTATTTGAACAATGTCTTACATGTTCTTAAGGCTGATAGAAACCTTTTTTCAGTTTCTCTAAATTTTGTGAATCTAACTTAGTTTCTGTGGAATTTTTTCGAAAACATCATCTTCTGAAGGATCTTTTTTCGAGGGAGGCAATTGCATGAGGCCAGAGTAAGGAGGGGATCTATGAATTGCAGTCTGCTGAACCAATAATAAACAAGCCAGCTCTTGCACTTGTAGGAGTCAAAGCTTCTTCAACAATATGTCATCAAAGATTAGGCCATCCCAGCTTTAAGACTTTAGATTTTTTGCTTAAGCAACTTTATTTACCTTGCACCAATAAATTGTCAAAAAGTTTGTGTAACTCGTGCTCATGCAATAAAGTTCACTAACAACCGTTCTCTGTTTCTTCAATTGCTTCATCTCGTCCTCTAGAAGTTAAATATACAGATGTGTTGGGTCCAAGTAAAGTGATATCAGTGAATGGTTTTAAATATTATGTCTCCTTTATGGATCATTTCACTATATATACTTGGTTGTTTTCTCTTAAACAGAAATCCGAGGTCTTTACTGTTTTCACCAAGTTCAAATTGATAGTTGAGAAGTACTTCAAACTTGACATTTTCAGTGTCTATTCTGATTGCGGGGGAGAGTTTGAAAAACTTAAACCTTTGTTTGAATCTGTTGGCATTCAACATCTTCAATCACCTCCCTATACTCCATAACATAATGCCATGGTAGAAAGGGGACATAGGAGTATAGTGGAGACAGATTTGACACTCTTACACCAATCATCTTTACCACTAAAATTCTGGTCATATGCTTTCATGTGTGTTGTTTACCTCTTGAACAGATTGCCTACCTCCATCGTACAAAACAAAACCTCATTTGAAATGTTGTTTAAGCAAACTCCCAATTACACCAAATTAAAGACATTTGGATGTCTCTGTTACCCTTAGCTAAGGCCTTACAATTCACACAAGTTGGAAACAAGATCTAAGCCCTGTATCTTTCTTGGATATTCAAAGAATCAAAGTGCATATCTTTGCTTTGAACCTGTCTCATAGAGAGTCTACACATCTAGGCATGTCTTATTTGACGAGGGTCAATTTCCATCTAGTAAATAAAAACAACTATGCCTCTGTTGGTTGATAATCTGTCTCCACTTGCATTACTCTCTGATATTTCAGTTGTCTTACAAGTACCAGCTACTCCAAGCAATGATAGTTCAGCACTGGATCCCCCTCCTTCACACTCTGCAGTGCAAGCCGAACCTGAAAATAGTAACTCACAGGTAAGCCTTTCTTCATCCCAAGCAAATACAAATGAAACTGCCTTACAACCTGTTGCCACTAATATGCCTTTGCAGAGAACCCATTCGATGGTAACCAGGTCACAAAATAATATATTTAAGCCAAAGAAGCTATTTGCAGCAACCAAATACCCTTTGCCATCTGAAATTGAACCAATAAGTGCAACTTTGGCAGTAAAATCTCCTGAGTGGAAGACACCAATGATAGAAGAATTGAAGGCTCTGGAACAGAATGAAACATGGCAGTTAGTTCCAACTCCTTCAAATAGAACAATGGTGAAATGCAAGTGGATTTTTAGGATAAAAAGAAATCAAGATGGCTCAATTTCGAGATACAAAGCCCGTCTTGTAGCAAAAGGATTCACACAGAGGCCAGGGCTTGATTTTAACGAGACATTTAGTCCCGTTGTCAAACCAATGACAGTGAGGTCAATACTTTGCTTAGCCATTTCAAATAATTGGCCTTTACATCAATTTGATGTACATAACGCATTTCTGCAAGGAAAACATGAGGAGGAAGTGTATATGACACAACCACCACTGTTTCATGACATACAAAAGCCAAGACATGTATGTAAGTTACAAAAAGCCATATATGGCTTAAGGCAAGCTCCTAAAGCGTGGTATTAAGCTCTTAGTAGTTTTCTTTTGCAATATGGATTCAAGAATTCCAGAGCTGATCATTCTCTCTTCATTTATGCAAAAGATGGTGTGACTGCCTTAATGGTGGTCTACGTTGATGATATAATTTTGACTGGTAACAATGGTGGCTTTCTCAAACTGTTTGTGATAGATTTGGCCTCAAAATTTTTACTTAAAGATCTTGGCAGATTGAATTATTTTTTGGGTGTTGAGGTGGTACAAAGACCTGAGGGTTTATTCTTGTATCAACATAAGTCTATAGCTGATATCTTTGAGAAAACTGACATGGCCGGCGCTAAAACCTCAAACTCACCAATGTCAACTTCGAAGCCTCTCAAACTCAATGATGGAAGCTCTGCTGTAGATGCCGAGACATATAGGAAGATCATTGGTTCTCTTCAGTATCTTAGTCTTACAAGGCCAAATGTGTCTTTTGCAGTTAACAAGTTGTCACAGTTTATGCATAGGTCGACGCACCAACACTTTGCAGCTCAAAAAAGAGTACTTCGCTACTTGAAAGGCACCATACTGCATGGAATAAACATCAATAAGGAACACAGCCTCAACTTGACAGTTTACACAGATTCCGATTGGGCAGGAGACCCTGATGACAGGCGATCTACTTCTGCCTTTGTTATCAAACTTGGTTCCATTCCAATTGCATGGAGCTCAAAGAAGCAGTCAACAATAACACGATCTTCCACCGAGGTAGAGTATCGAGCTATTGCTTCTGCTGTATCTGAGGTAGTGTGGATACAATCGTTGTTATCTGAGTTGCCTCTGTAAGTTTCCACTTCACCTCCCCTAATTCTATGTGACAACTTGAGTGCCACATATGCATGTGCAAACCCAGTTTTTCATTCACGAATGAAGCATTTGGCGTTAGACTATCTTTTTTTTCTGAGAAAAACTTAGCAGTGGTCAATTGAAAGTAGCTCACATTCTCTCTGGTGCTCAACTTGCTGATGCACTTACAAAAGCTCTCTCTCAACAGCGCTTTCAGCTTCTTATCACCAAGATTGGAGTCTTTGACAGATCCTCCATCTTGTGGGGGAGTATTGGCGGAAGAACTCAAACTCCAACTTAACAGATTTATCTTTATCTCTTTTAGCTTTATTGTTAATTGATGTATATCTTTTAGATATTATACCCTTTGTAACCTATCTTGATCTGGTTACCTTGTAACTGCTTTAACCTTAGCCTTTAACCTTGTACCTATAAATTCATACTTCAATACAATATGAATCAAGTCCTTCTTCCATAATTAATTCTTCTCTCAAACCTCTTTATTCGACATCTTGTTCATGTCTAATTACAACTGTTTTCTTCCCCTTCCAATTTTTAGGCTTATTGTCAGGATGCAAATCCTAACATCTATCCTTTGTATGTCCAGATTTATGGCAATAATCACAAGTTTTATCATCCCAGCGAGTAGTTGAAACAACTTTATTTCCCTTTTCACCACAACTTTCAGCTTCATTCCATTAATTTTGCTGATCACGAATAGGCGTGTTACGCTTCACCATATGCATAGCCTTCACACTAGTGATCAAACCAAAATGTGACATGTTTTTATGGTCATTTTCCTATGTTTTTAGGGGATTTTGTGCTTAATTTTGGTTGATTATGTCTCAATTTCTTAATATTTGTGATTATAGGTCTTGAAGACAAGAAAAGTGGAAAAGTACTATTTTTCCTACTTTTTGGAGCTATGTTGATGGAATTTTGACATAAATGTTCAAGTGGAATTTTCATGAAGATTTTGGAGATTTGATGTTCGTGATTGAAGACCCTTTGAAGCTTATTTTGATGGTTAAGGAAGCCATGAAGATTAATACTACAAGTTTCCAAGGTGAAAAGATCAAGAACACAAGTCAAATGAAGAAGAGGTCGCGACATCCCGATGGTTCCTCAGTTGACCTGGGCAGCTAGGCATTTCATCTGGGCGCCCAGGGACAGTCGGGCTGCCAATTCCAGCGTGAATTTGGTGTCTTCCTCTTGAAGGTTCTCCAATTGGTTCCGATTTCAGCGACACTTTGGGAGAAAATTCATAACTTTCTCTATGGAGTTCCAAATTGGATGATTCAAGATGCGTTGGAAAGATAACTCCAAGATCTACAACTTTACAGAAGACCTCAAAGCCCAGTTTTGCCGTTAAGATGGTCAAAATGCCCCTGAACATTTCGAACAGTAGCAGTTTTGGGCCAGACTTCGGTTTTATCTATTCTTAGCCCACCAAAGTTGTTTGGATCCACTTGAAGACATGATACTAAGCCTAGCACGACCCTAGGAGTTTCCTAAGTCAGTTAGAACTCTAATTGGAACCCTAGGTAGCCTCCTATAAATACCCACTTAAGTAGAAACCCTATATCAATCAATCAATTCTCTACAACTTAATTTTAGATACAATCTCTTTTATTCTTTGAAGGCTGCGTTTTCTCTCTTCCTCCTTGGGCAGCCGCCCAAGGGGAGGAGAGCCCTGTAAGTTTTCTTGTTTTCTTAGTGATTTTATTTTATGGATTTCACTCAATTCATGAGTGCTTAATCCTTTATACTTCTTTCCTTTGATTATTTCAATTAATTGATATGGGGAGTTTTTTGTTCTTATAATTTGATGTGGTTTTTCTTGATTGAATATGTTTATTAATCCCTGAGTTTAAGTTCATAATTGCTAATTAGGATGGTGATTGCTTAATTATTGATTATAGATACCAATGATCATGAATTTTATTGATTTAGGTGGCCACTAATAAGATAATTTGATTGATCTATAGTTTTTATTAGGTTGAGAACTGAACGATCAGACCTAATAATCGATGCAAATTGTATACCATGAACCATGAGTACAATGAGATTATCAAACCTTATTGAAATCTAGAGGCTCAACAAGTAATAGAGGAAGATAAGTTTGGTTATAATTATTTATGCATGTGACTATTGAATTTTCTTAATGCTTTATTCTTTGATGATCCTGACTATATAATTGTGGGAGAAATCTGGAATAAAAGAGTTAATCTTTGGGCCAAACGGAGTGAGATTAGCTAATAGCATGTTAGGAATTGAAGTACGCTTCGAAACCTAGACCAATATATTCAATTAGGGTTATTGAATGAAGCTTGTTTGATGTTTTATCTCTAGCAATAGAGTGGCGTAAAATTGATACTTGCTAAATTTGATAATAAGTTGTGTCAAATTCATATTTTTTTATCAATGATCCATATCTCTTAATTAATTGATTTATCATTGGAAGGAAGTATGTCTTTAGTTAATTGTATTCTTAGTTAGTTTTCTAGTTTTAATTAGTTTTAAGTAATTGTTCTTTAGTTTAGTTTATTTAATTGTTTTTCGTTAGTTATTTCAAACCCCCAATTTCTTAAGTGTTTTCTAGTGTTTTGTTTTCAATATTCGTTTCATTCTTCTCTGTGGGATTCGACCCCTACTTGCCTTAACTATCTAGTTAGATTTTGTGGGGATTATTTTGTGAACTTGTTGACGACCGATCAACTAGCATCATCAATATCTTGCACACTGAAAAGAGCCAGCTTGGTTCTTAAAGAATAAGGCAAACCAACCGTTAAAATTATATTTGTATAGTTTATTTTTATTCTTGTCTTGTCGGGTCCACATATATATACGCCTCATTTGTATTGTATAGTTGACACAATATTATTCGTTCAACACACTTTATAAACTACTCATCACTTTTCTCTCCACTCATCCATATTTATCTTGATTAACTTTGATTTATTGTAGATCTAGTACTAATTTCAACTTGGTATCAGAGTTTGTTAGTTTCTGAATTTTTTGTTCTTTACCTTGGCTGGTTGTTGTTACATTTTCAAGGGTTATTTTTTGCCATTTTCGGATCTACCATTTTCAGATCCGTTCCGATCCAGTCACTTTCTTGTAGATCTGATCCCTTGGTTGCATTCCTTGACATCCGAACAACTCCCAGCTCGAAGATTGCCGCCACCCACCGTTGGAATCGCTTACATGCGGTAAACAACTTTCTCTCTCATCAACTACTGTCGTTCTCGTTCTTACAACCTCCGCTGATCAAACTCTAAAACAAACACCGGATCCATCTTCAGCGCGACAAGACGAGTCTAGCGGTGAAATTTCAGCCAGATACAACATTGCACGCGCCTTCACGCACTATACGTGCCGTTGACGGTTCCCTAGTTCAAAATTGCCACGTGGCATCCTCTTAGCCAATAACAGCTTGCCACGTGTCACCATTGTCAGAAAATATTTACGTCAGCCTCCGCCACATCAGCTTATTAGCTTTGTTAGCCACTCGCTGGCTACCACGTGCCACATGTCACTAGGTTCACTCAGCAAATCAGTTGACTTTGGGTTGACCTGATGAAACCGTTGCTTCTGGTTCATACCAGTCCAGTTCGTTGACATTGACCGATCGGTTCGATACATTTCAGACAGATTTTTCGAATTTCCAGACCAATTCCTAAGGTTTTTGGACATGTTCATTCCATTTTTGAGGTCAAATTTTTCTGATTGGCCTTCTTTAATTGTGCTCTGTTTTGATTATCTATTCTTCTATATTTGTTATGGAAAATAAGAGGTTTCTAAGCCTATTCAGACTATTTTTGATGGCAACAACTACATGTTATGGGCTAATGATATGTGTAGCTTCCTTAAAGGAAGAAAGTTATGGCCTTCTGTTTCAGGAGATTTGCCTAAACCCGTCAAGAAGGATGGTGAAAAAGATGATGATTTTTGTAAGCGCTTTGAGGAGGGGGATTGCATAAATTATCAGATTATGACTTAGCTGCGAAATACTATTAGTCCTCAAATCAAAAGCCAATTTGGACAGAAATCTACATCCAAAGGATGTTTGGGATTTTCTTGCTCGGAAAGGTTGAGCAGTTGGTTACAAATTGTTTTATGATCTTGCTCACTTGAAGCAACAGTCTGGTCAGTCTGTACATGATTTTCTATTACAAATTCAGTCCATTCGGGATCAAATGTCCTTGAGGTTAGCATCTTGGAATCCCAGCGTAATCGCTCATCACATCATCTTGTGGCTGCAATGTCATAATCCTCCAGTGATGGTGCTACAACCTTTTCCTTTTTCTTCCTTCAATGATTCAAAGAAGAAGGTATGCAGGTATTGCAAAAAATCTGGTCATGTTATCTTAGAATGTCGCCGTTTGCAAGCAAAACAGGCTGCCATCTTAAATCAATCAACTCCAAAAAATTTTATTCATGGGTCTAAGCCTGTCACTGCTGCTGCCACTGAGGATTCGACAATTGCTTCTTCTTCACCATCTCTTAACATTTCCATGGGTGACCTTGAAACTACTGTCAAACAGTTTGTCCATAAAATATGTTCACCTATTGTTCTTTCTAGTGTCACAGGTAGCCAAAATTTTTGGTATTATGACTCTGGTTGTTGCAATGACATGACCCCTAATGACAATAATTTTGTTACTAAAACCAACACTTTTCATGTTCCTATTGTTGGCACAGCTAACAATTTTGCCATGCATGTTGATCATGCTAGTAATGTGTGTTATTCCAATTTGGATCTACCTGATGTTTTTCATGTTCCAAACTTAACTTTAAATCTCATATCTGTTGGTCAATTAACTGAATTGGATCTTGATGTTCTCTTTTCCAAACTTAGATTGTCGTGTGCAGGATCCTCAAACGGGAGAGATTCTTGGGACATGCCATAAAGTTTGATGCTTTGAACTGGTTTCCTTCAAAATTCGTCAAAAGAAGCTCAATAATCTTATTGCTTTCACATCTTTTGAACTTTGGCATTCTCACCTTGGTCATGCTTGCTCTTCTAGAGTAAAGGCTTTAGCTTCTAGTGGGAAATTAGGATATGTTAAAGAAGAAAATGTTGATTGCACGTCTTGTAAACTTGCTAAACATCATGCTCTTCCTTTTGCTATTAGTGATAAAAACTTGTTTAGCTCCTTTTGGCTTGGTTCATTCTATGAAACCATGGGAGGATCCAAGTATTTTGTTATTTTTTGTGGATGATTATTCTCGATATACTTGGATTTATCTTATGAAAACTCGATCTCAAATTCCTGAAATTGTTTCTAATTTTGCTGCCATGTTGAAAACAAAATTCTCTTGTGCTATAAAAACTCTTCGTATGGATAATGCTATGGAATATAGGGGAAACTGATCTTGATCAATGCTTATCTCAAGAGGGGACTATGATTCAACGATCTTGCCTAGGAACTTAAGAGCAAAACGGTCGTGCAGAACCCAAGCACTAGCATATCCTAGATACTAGGCTAAAATCTCAATTTGGTACCAAACCTATTACGATAATCTCAATTAGATACTAAACCTAAAAGTTGACTCAAATAGATACCAAACGTTTTAAAAAAAGCTCAATTTAGTACCAAATTCGGATGACCATGGCAAGTCCATTCCAAACGCCATTAAATCTTAACACCGTCATCCTACGTGGCTTTTTTTCTATTTTTTATTTTCATTGCCATTTTTTTGTTTAATATTTTATTTTTTAATATTTTTTATTTTCATTGCCATTTTTATTTTTCTCATCTTTCCCCTACGTTCTTTTTTAAATATTTTTTTATTTCATTGCCATTTTATTTTTTTCTCATCTTTCTCCCTCAGCACGTGACTTTCTTCCAAATCTTTTATTTCTACTAATTATTCCAAATATATTTTTCTCTCTAAAGTGTTTTTCTAACTGGACTCTACTTATTTAAAGGATTTTAGGGTTTAATCAAAAGATATTAAGCAACCACATTTCAAGACAAATATGCTAAACTTGCATAAATAAATTCTTAACACTTAAATAGTCTGTAAAAGCCATTAAATAAATATATAAAGCAAATGACAGCTACACCAAAGAACAAGAAATAGTAATAGCAATATCCAATGCTTGTTTTGAGAAACATCATAAAATACAAGCATCTTGAACAAAAAATAAAATACAATCATAAGAAATTTCAACAAATTTTTTCATGCGGAGAGTTTAAGGAGGCAGATTCTTGATGGCCTGATTTTCTTTCCTTTGATCTTGCTTCTGAGTTGGCATGATAGCCTAAACCAAAAGGCCAAAATTCATTGATATGTTAGCATAAATTACCCAGAAATAAGTAATGGTAATTAATTGGTTGGAGTAGAAAACATAATAATTAAATTAAAGGTAATATAAGATTTAACCATACTGAAGCTTAGAAAATGGATCAACATTCTTTTCTAACAAACACCAGACTAACTTCCAACAAAAAAAAGAAAGAAAGAAAGAAACATGAATACCCAGTAAGAACAAAAATGGATTAGACCCTTTCTAGAGAAAACCTGATAAATGAAAGGTACTAAAAGAAGGTTGTCTTAATTTAAAACAGATTTATATTTTCAACATTTAAGTATCAAAGTTGACAAACCCATCTCAAAACTACCCACAACATTCAATTTTTTAATACATATACTTGATTAACACACCACTTTTGCTTTTGGTTTTGCATTAGGCAGGGCAACATATTTAAGGAAAACAAATCCAAATCCAATGAAAATCTCAAAAAAGATAATGATTGCAAGCCCCTTAAAAAGAGAGAGTAGAATTTATCAACTTTGTATGGTGAAGGTAGAGAGTTCTTCTCAACAATTTGCTTGGCTATGTGAATCTAACCAAGAATCATTAGTGCTTGTGATGGATATTAAGAAAAAATGTACCAACAGGGGAAAAAAAAGCCAAGTCCTCTATGAAATGATTAAAGAAGTATAGTTTCTCCATATTTAATTGAAATCACAGACCAAATGAACCTTTAATTTACATAGGCTACCCAAAACATGAGTTTCCATAAATAATTCAACTATTAGAGAAAGGCCCCTAAGATACACATATTCAAGTATAACATTCGTTCCAGTTAAGAAAAACAAAAGCATAGGAAAAAGACTGCATTTGCGGAAAAACCAAGCTTGAAGGTTAAAATAGAATAGCTATAATAGACTAACAGAATTCTTCCAGAAACCAACCCCAAGGTTTTTATGTTTGATCCTACAAACTAGCACAAACCAGAAAATTAACAAATACAAGAAGCAGGCTTACTGCACTCGACATTCAATGCACTTGAAGATGAAGGTTGAGAGATTCGTCTTTTTCCCATGGGTTTTGACCCTCTTGATTAATCATCTATTTCCTCTAATTACCTTGTTAAAGACAGGAAGCACTCATATATCAATACAATAAAATATTATAATCATCAACAATCCATAAATCGAGCAGCTAAATACTCACATTTATCAAAATTTTATCACCTAAACAAAAAAACATAGGGAGAAAAATCATCTAACCTGAGTCGAAATCCCCTCGAATGCCCTTTACTCTTCGAAAATGAAATCCTCAAAGAAGCTTCGCGGTTCTCACCACCTTCAATCACTTCAGTGCTTGTTTTGACAAGAACCCTAACCCCCCAAATTTGCAAACCAAATTCCTAAATCGAAATCCTACACAGGGAAAACTAACTCCAACCAATTGAGTGAAAACAATCGATTCAATTGAAATTATTCCAATTGAACCTCATAGTATCAAAAACTCAAGAATCGATTGAATCCAAGACCTCAACAAAACGAAAATCAAACCAAGATAGAGAGAAGAAAGGGGAAATTCGATTTTTGGGTGTGTGGAATTTTTTTTTCTGGCTGAATGAGTGGAACTTTTGAGTTCAAATGTTACGTTTTTTTTAACCCTAATGTTTAGTTATTTTTTTCTTCTTTTAATTGGATTTTTAATTTTTTTATTACTAAATTAAAAGCCACGTGGCTTTTTTCTTCTGCCAAATATCTTCACACGCGTTATTAACGACGCGTGGTTTTTACTCGCTGACGGTGGTCTGAAATGATACTAAATTGAGCTTTTTTGAAAAGGTTTGGTATCTATTTTAGCCAACTTTTAACTTTAGTATCTAATTGAGATTATCGTAATAGGTTTGGTACCAAATTGAGATTTTAGCCCTAGATACTATTCATGCTTTGCTCATTGACTCCAAATGCCCTGAACGTTTTTAGGTAGAAGCTGCTCTCACAGCCGTGTTCACCATCAATCGTGTTCTAACAACCACAATAGGTAACATTTGTCCTTATGAACGCCTCTATGAAACTGCTCTTAATTATAAACTGTTGCGTGTCTTTGGGTGTGTTTGTTTTGTCTAACTTCAATCTCATGAACATAACAAACTTGAACCATCTCAAAATGGCTTCGTGTTTCTCGTTATGTAACCTTTTGGGAACATAAAATGTTTTCTTCACTATCTTATTTTCAAATTCCCAATCCTGATGTTTCGTATTTTACAGATCCTTATATTCAGTTGTTTCCCAAAAATTCTTTAGATTTGCCTCATTGCAGGGACCTCTCTACTAGTTCATCCAGCGATCCTCTTACAACTTCGACCAATGAATCTCATCCATCTGAAGATCTGACACATAATTCTCCACAAATTCAAGATTCAGAGTTATCTAATTCTAGTCTTGCACCTTTAAGGCATTCAACCAGAGTAAGAAACCCTCATCCTCATCTTGGTGACTTTCTTTGACAACTATATGAGATGCACCTTATGGAAATAGACATGAGTAAAGACCTTTCGGCTTAAGTAAAGGAGGATTTCTTGAACCTGGTGTGTGTAACTCCCCAGAATACCTGCCCGAATCGGTTGAGCAAATAGTAGGCAATCCGACTGTTATTCTGCTATTGCTTCCTTACATGAACCTGCTAACTTCCAAGAAGCAAAGTCAAACCCTCTTTGGCAGCAAACAATGGCAGAGGGAATACAGGCCTTAAAAAAGACACATACTTGGGGTTTGGTTGATTTGCCTCCTAGTAAGTCTATTGTTGACTGCAAATGGGTGTATAAGATTAAGACTAGATCTGAAGTCTCTGTTGAACGATATAAGGCTCGACTTGTTGCAAGAGGTTTTACTCAAGAGTATGGTATTGATTATGAAGAAACCTTTGCTTTAGTTGCTCGTGTTACCTATGTTCGTACCTTATTAGTAGTAGCTGCAGTTAAACGGTGGGAACTTTTTCAAATGGATGTCAAAATTGCATTTCTTAATGGTGATCTTGATGAGGAGGTTTATATGAAACCTCCACCTGACTATGAACATCCATCTAACGAGGTATGTCATGTTCGTCGAACATTCTATGGTCTTAAACAGGCTACTCATTCTTGGTTTGCTAAGTTCAGCACTGTTGCCACTTAGTTGAATTTCAAATCTAGTTCCTATGATCATACTCTTTTCATTCGGTAGTCTCAGCATGGTTTCATATTCTTGTTGCTTTATGATAATGATATGATTATAACTGGAAATGATGTTCAAGGCATCACTGAACTTAAGCATTATCTTATTCAACATTTTAAGATGAAGGATCTTGGTCACTTGACATACTTTCTTGGTTTAGAGGTTACCTCTAATGGCTCGGGCTAGTTTCTTTCTCAACCTAAGTATATCACAGATTTATTGTCTCGGGTTGGATTTACAAATGCAAAAGTTACTTCCAATCCACTTGAGGCGAATTAAAAACTTTCTCCATTAGACGGTAAGCCTTTGGATAATCCTACTCTATCGGCAGCTAGTTGGGAGTCTTATCTATCTCACCGTGACTCGCCCTGACATAGCGCATGCATGTCATGTTGTTAGCCAATTCATGGTTGCTCCTCGATTTACTCACTATGCTGCTGCTCTTCACATTTTTCGCTATGTCAAAGGTAGTCTCTTTCATGGTCTATACTACTCCCCTCATTCACTTTTGGAATTGAGAGCATATTCAGATTGGGATTGGGCTGGTGATCCCAATGATTGTCGTTCGACAACTGGTTATTGCTTCTTCTTGGGGGATTCTCTCATCTTTTAGCGGAGTAAGAAGCAAACTGATGTTGCTCGATCTAGTACAGAGGCTGAATATAGAGCTCTTGCTGACACTACCTCTGAACTAGTGTGGCTGTGATGGCTCCTCCATGATCTTGGTGTTTCCTTTTCACATGCCACTACCTTATTTTGTGATAATCTTAGTGCTATTCAAATTGCTTATAATGATGTTTTTCATGAGAGGATCAAACATATTAAGATTAATTGTCACTTTGTTTGACAGCATCTACTTCAGGGCACACTAAAGTTGGAGTTTGTCTCTTCCTCTGCACAGATTGCCGATTTCATTACTAAGTCACACCCACCTAGTAGATTTCTTGACTTGACTTCCAAATTCAACATGGTTTCTTCCATCCCATCTTGAGTTTGATGGGGGTGTTAAAATTATATTTGTATAGTTTATTTGTATTCTTTTCTTGTGGGGTTCACATATATTTGTATTGTATAATATAGTTGACACAATGTTATTCATTCAACACATTTCAATAAACTACTCATCACTTTTCTCTCCACTCATCCATATTCATCTTGATTCACTTTGATTTATTGTAGATCTTGTACTAGTTTCAACTCCAGCTTTGTATTTTCATAAAGTTTCAGCATTTCTCAAATTGACACCAAGTAACATGGTCGGTTTTCTAAACTCAGTTAGTCTTGAATAGTCTGCCTTTTTCTTGTCACAAGAACTGCCCATTCCCTCTCAACTCCTCTTCATAACCAAGTGGATAAAACTGGTTTTGCATTGCAGCAGTGAAATCAGCCCATGTTTGGATAGCGAGGAACCTTCGACTTCTCGTCGAGCAACAAAAGACTCCCATCCCACCATTTAATGGCATGATCATTAATACCAAGTCTGAACCTAACAAAAGAAATTTTCTGCAAATCTGTGTATGCCTTTGTGCTGAAATAAACCTCTCTAACTGTTTTATCCAACCATCCAATTTTTCAGGATCCAATTCACCAATTGGCGGGAAGACTTCAAATCCCTTTGATAAGGATCAAACAAATCTTAAGAGCAACACTAGCTTATGATAAAGTCCATCTACTTGATTAAGTTATGCTTATCTTGTAACCATTTGTTTATTCTCTTTTATATCACTATAGCCTTGTAACACTTATATAAGTCAATACAGTATAGAGGAAAATCATTCTCCCTCCTTCAGAATTATCCTTGTGCTATTATCCTTTAAGTAGGTGCTTCGATATATATACATTCAGCCTATATATCATCATCCCTTAAAAGTTCAAACCTAGGCTCAAGTCAACCAAACCAAGTTCCTAAAATGCCATTCCTCATTTTTGTAAGTAACAAAACAATCTCACATGGATTGGCAACTTGTTTCAGTTTCCAATCAAACAAAATGGCGCCGCCGCCACCCCTCCATTATTCTATTTTCCCACTTTCTGATCTATGTAAAATGCCCATCAAAATCTAGTTTTCTTCTTCGAAATTAAAGTTCCTTTCCTTCTTAATCCTTTCTGGTAATTCCCTTGTCTTGTTTCATCTTTTTTGCCCCTATTTTCATTTTTTTTCTTGGATTTGGATCTGCATAAACCATTAGAAGAGTTTGTCTTCATTCGCAAGTTGTATTATGTCGATATGGTGGTGAAAGGAAGCTTTGGCGACAAGGGTCAGGCGAGTGTTTCGGTGGATTGGAGATCAAAACTTTTTTCCGTTTTCATTGCCAACCTGAGTTTTAGAGTATCTAGACATGTTTTGTGGGATTCCTTTTCAGATTACGGTAGAGTAGCAGATGTTTTCATTCAATTATGAAATCGACAAAAGGGGCCTACAACATACACTTTTGTCAGATTTTGGAATGAGAAAAATGCTTATTTGGGACTTGTTAAAGCGGACATAGATATCTGGAAGGGAGCAGAATCATAACCTATAAAGCTAGAGATACAAGAAAACAAAAATGGGTTCGAAGAAGCAAGGAGCATGGTGAGATGGTGTGCGTTGAGTCCAAACTTGATGGAAGAAGCTATAGAGATGTGGTGACCTCAGTTAAGGTGGTTGATAATCCTCCTCCGAGGTATGTCAGAGACAGGTTTCAATCGTGCTTTGAGATAAGTAGATTAGAAAGTAAGCATGTCAGCTCAGGCTCCCGTTCTGTTTCTAATGTCATGTCATTTGTAAACAAGCAAGAACAAAGGCAGGATTCATTTGTGGCTTCAGAGGTTCAATTGTTTAAAGATGTTGGCAGTAAGGGTGTTGATAGTTTAGTAGATCCCAACAGTCCCATTGTGTATGCAGATAAGGAGGAAGCTTATCCAGAGTTAGCAGAACAGAGTCATGAGTCTAGCAAGGAGATGGAACTGGATGTGTTTATTCCTGAAGACCATCGGAGTTGGTTAGAAAGAAGTTTTGTTGTCCTCTTTAGATCAGTTAATGAAGTTGAAGAAGTAATTTCTTTTATCAAGGCTGGTGACTTTAAAGTGGAGATTAGAGAGCTTAGTAATGTTATGTTTTTGATTAGTGTGGAAGAAGAAGATTTAATCGATGATTGCATGAAAATGGTGATAGACAAGTGCTTCAATTCAGTTGTTGATGTTTTCCCTTGAGATTCCACTGGTTTTCAAAGACAAGTCTTGGTTTGGATTCAACTTGATGATGTGCCACTGCAACTATGGTATGTTAATTTTTTTTCGGTTCCTGGTGATAAATGGGGTAAATTCTTGCAGTTGGATGATTTCACTAGGAATAAAAACTCTCTTATGATTGCAAGGATGCAGATCCTTACTCCTAGTTTGTCAATTCTTCCCAACTTAGAAGTTGGATACTCGTTTGGTATCAAATTTAGAATCCGGGTTACAGTGGAGAGCGAGGCCGTGGTGGAGCCGTTGCAACAGAGGTCTTGGCCGGAGACAAATTTTGAATTATCAGGAGGATTTTTAGGCGCAAATTCTGTGGAAATTGATAAGGTGGAGAATAATTTGGATTCAATTGATTGTGATCTTCCTAATGGAGTTATGGGTGGTTATGGTGCAAAATCTTTGGAAAATATTATGGTAGAGAATAGTTTGAATTCAAATTTTAGTGATATTCCTAATGGAGTTATGGTTAGTAATGATGCAAAATCTTTGGAAACTGATTTGGTGGAGGATTTTGTGCCCGACTCTTTGGAAGAAAATCTTGTTTCTAATTCTGGTCTTCATGCAAGCCCTTTTGATTCAGATAATCAAAGAACAAAGGTCAGTGAGAGGAAGAGTAGAGTTTTGGAGGATATTGAAGAGGATATTGAGGATTGGTTTAGTAATCTGTTGGAGAAAAATAAGAAACGTAGTAAGAGGTTGAGTAAGAAGCTTAAGTTACAAAGAACTAAGTCACAGAAATCTAAGCAGCAAATAGGGGAAGTTGCCGATGGTTTTCTTTTAGATTGTGACGTTCGAAATAGAAATCGTATTTTGATAGAGGAAGCTCAAGCAACTTTGGTTGTTGGGAAAAAGCTGGTCATCTCTTTTGATTGCGATGATAGGGTGATCTTAGAAAAATTTAAGGCTATGGAGGAAGAGAGTTAGTGTCTTTGATTCTTAAATCGTTATCATTGATGAGTTTTTTCATGTTTTTGAGAGATTGGAAATTTTATGGAGTTGTCTCCTGCGAGTAGAGCATCTTTGCAGGAATGGCATTCTTCCTTATGTTGGATTCGCGTGAAGAGTTGATCTTTCAAGTTTGTTTCTGTTGTCTGTGCAGTTTGGGTGTGGATGTGTGAGACTTGTGTCGTGGTTTGGATTAGCTTTTTGTGATGGTTTGGTTTTTGCTGATATTTGTTTTGTTGTTTCTCAGTTTTTTCTGCCTGCGGGTTGGTCCTTCTTGCTTGGGTCTTTGTTCATTTTGTTGTGATTCTTAATCACTCTTCGATTATCAATAAAATATACCTTTTAGAAAAAAAAACTTGTTTCAGTTTCCGACAATGTTATCAATTAAAGTTGCTTTCAACAGGCCATGATTCAATGCTCGATATTGTATTTTTTCATGGGGCCATTATTGCTGATTGAATGGGTAAGTCATATATGATAGATTGCAACAGCATGCGGTGCCAAATTTGTCAAAAGTTTTATAATAATTTTGGAGGCAAGCCCATATGATTCCTTACAATGTATGCCTTTCATGAAGATATTCTATTATGGGGTTCACTCTACGTGAATCCAAGCCAACCAATGAAGCATTTGGTTTCTATAAATATACATTCCATGGAAGACAGCCACCCAGCAGTGCTAAAGCTTTTCTCGATCCTCTCAAGTTTCATTGATCTCCTTAAACAATCACTCAATTCACAAAAATAATGGGTTTCCGCTTGCCAAGAATTGTTGCTACTAAGCAGAGTTTAAAACGAATTCTTTCATTCTCCGACACCACACCCGTTCCCAAAGGGCACTTCACTGTTTATGTTGGAGAAGTTGAGAAGAAGAAGTTTGTTGTTCCAATTTTATTCTTGAATCATCCTTCTTTCCAAACTTTGTTGAGTCAAGCTAAACAGGAGTATGGATTTAATCATTCAATGGGTGCTCTGACAATCCCCTGCAGTGAAGAAGCTTTCCTTGATTTAGCTTGCAGTCCGCAGAGCCCATGATCTGGAGTAGATATGAAAGGATGCTAACTAGAGCAGAAATTAACTCTTTGGCCAAAAAAAAAGAGCAGAAATTAACTCTTATAAGCTCAATATACACTCAATTTTTTTTTGTAAGGATCGAGTGTAATTGGCGGATTGCGTTTTTGTGATCACATTCGCTTGGGAAAATAATTATTCTTTTTTAATCAATATATTAATGACAATTTTCCCATTAGTTATTGTTCTTGCGTTATTTTTTTTTTCATATGGCGGTTCAATAGTTGATACTCATATATCACTCGAATTAAAATGTTAATTTACATCACTAATTTGTTCTTTTGGAGTATATGACCCATACCCTTGCAATCTCTAACAGCGCCTCCTTCACTAGGACTCTCCTTAATTGTCGACCTCAGCCAATACAACAAACCAGATTCATCAACACAACTATAGGAGGGAAACATTTGAATTCCAATTCAAATCCAACAGATCCAAATTCAACAAGATGATAAGATCAGATCACACCTTAATTTCAAACCTTTACCGTATACTAAGTTGTATTTCAAATGTAACTCTTATCCTTATCTAACCTTATGACTTGTACTATATATTCACCAAACCAATATAGAATCAATACAACTCTTTTCACTCTCATTATTTCTTCTATCTCGCACTTCTTTATGGTATCAAGAGCTAAGAAACTGTAGTAGAGTTTTTTTTTTCCTCTTCTTTTCTGTCTTTCCTTTCCTGTACTCCTCTTTTCGCCTTTCAACTATGTCTTCTAGTTCGTCTACTACACCCACAATGATCAACACCAACAAACAAACCATCAACCGAACAGACGGTCTTCCACCCCTCATAACTATCAACGCTGCAGCCCAACTTCCAATCAAGCTCTACTCGCAAAATTTTCCATCCTGGAGGGCTCAATTCACCTCCCTGCTTATAGGCCACAAGCTCTCAGGCTATATTGACGGTACTCTACCTTGTCCTCCTTCTACAATTTCTTCTACTGATGATGCTTCTGTTTTGGTTTCGAATCCTGCTTATGAGCACTAGATTCAGCAAGACCAGTTGCTCCTTCATGGGATTATAGCCTCGGCAACAGAGACAGTTGTGCCGTTCTTTGCATCTTGCGATTCCTCCAAGGCTGGTTGGTTGAAAATACAATCAATGTATGCTAACAAATCACGTTCCAAAATGATGCAGTTGAGGGAGAAACTACTTCAACCAAGAGGATCCAAGTCTGTCCGAGACTATCTTCAGTGTCTCCGACGCACTACTGATGAGCTTGCTCTCATCAATTCTTCTGTTCAAGAAGATGATTTAGTCATCCATGTCCTCAATGGCATTGGGGTTGAATTTAGAGAGATATGTGCTGGCATTCGAGCTCGCGAGAGCCAAATTTCCTTTGAGGAATTGTTGGATAAACTTATAGAGTATGAAAGTTTTATACAAAGGCAACAATCCACTGAGATTGTGATGCACAGTGCTCACTCGGCTCATAAGTTTCCATATAACAGGTCAGTTACTCGCAACAATCAGTTTCAGAAGACTAGTGGCACTAATATGGCTCTGGTGCAGAAGAAATTTTCTGGTCCTAGACCAGTGTGCCACTACTGTGACAAAGTGGAACACGTAGCAAAACAGTGCTTCAGGCTTAAACCCAAGCCAACTCATAGCTATCCAGTTGCTAATGTTGCTATAACAGGATCCAAGTCTCATCCTAATTGGCTCTTAGATACTGGGGCCTCTCACCATGTGACATCTGATCTCAGGAATCTTGACATCCATGACAAATATCAGGGCACTGATTAACTGGTCATTGGCGCTGGAACTGGCATTCACATTGCAAACACTGGTTCAGTCTCTATTCCTTCTCAAAACAATTCTTTTCATTTAAAAGATGTCTTACATGTGCCAAGTGCAAATCGCAATTTAATTTCCATCTCTAAATTTTGCAAGACTAATAAAGTCTCTGTTGAATTTTTTGACTCTTATTACCCTATGAAGGATCTACATTCGAGACAATCACTAGCGAAAGGCCAGAGTAGAGATGGGATATACGAGCTCCAGTCAGCCAAGCCTGTCATTTCTACCAATGCTCTTGCACTTGTAGGAACTAAAGCAACCTCAAACACATGGCATCATCGACTGGGACATCCCTCTTCCAAAGTTCAAAATTTTTTAGTTCGATCTTTGTCACTTCCTTCTTCTGATAAACTTTCCAATAATCTGTGTAACTCTTGCACGTGTAATAAAATGCACAAGCTTCCGTTTTCCATTTCTGCAATTCAATCTTCTCGACCTTTACAAGTTCTTTATACTGATGTTTAGGGTCCTAGTAGAATAACTTCAGTTAATGGCTATAGATACTATGTTGCTTTTGTGGATCACTTTACCAAGTACACTTGGCTATTTCCATTAAAACTAAAATCTGAAGTTTATTCTATTTTCACTAAATTTCGAACCATGGTTGAGAAATATTTTGATGAGTCTATTTTGACTGTGTATTCAGATTACAGGGGAGAATTTGAGAAGTTGAAACCTTTTCTTGAAACTGCTAGAATACAACACTTACAAACCCTTCCCCATACACCTCAACATAATGTTGTTGTTGAGAGACGGCATCGCAGCATTGTAGAAACAGGACTCACTCTCCTTCATCAAGCCTCTCTCCCACTCTCATACTGGTCCTTTGCCTTCTCAACAGCTGTCTATTTACTCAATAAATTACCTACACCAATCCTTCAAAACAAAAGTCCCTTTGAAATGTTATTTCATCAAACACCAAATTATAAAAAAACTAAAAGCCTTTGGTTGTCTTTGTTATCCCTGGTTAAAACCGTACAATTCCCACAAATTAGTAACCTAAATCCAAGCCTTGTGTTTTTCTTGGATACTCGAAGCATCAGAGTGCTTACTACTGTCTTGATCCTCAAACACAATCGATCTATACTTCCAAGCATGTTTTATTTGATGAGCAAGTGTTTCCTTTTCGTCTGATCAACTTCTCAAACTCCTCCTCAACTGATGTGTTGTCTCCTATTGAGTCATATTCTGATCTACCAGTCACTACACAAGTGCCTCAAAATCAAATTTCAACTGCAACACAACCAGCTCCAACAGATTCCATCTCTCTCCAGTCTCCAGTGCAAGTCTCCAATGAAAGCAGAACTATTGAGGTAACAAACACTTCTCCATCTTTCAGCACACCCTCTCATTTGAATTCCATTATTCCCACTAATATTGCTTCCCAGATTGTTCCCACTAATATTGCTTCCCAGATTGTTCCCCACTAATATTGCTCCTCAGAGAACTCACCAAATGATTACAAGGGTCCTAGAATAACATCTTTAAGCCCAAGAAGCTCTTCACTGCCACCAAACATCCTATTCCAGAAGCTGCAGAACCAACCAGTGTAACAATTGCCATCAAATGTCCTAAATGGAAGGCTGCAATGCTCGATGAACTCCAAACTCTTGAAAAAAATAAGACTTGGACACTGGTCTTACCACCTACAGACAGGACCATAGTGAAGTGCAAATTGGTGTTCAAAATTAAAAGGAATGCTGATGGTTCTATATCCAGGCACAAGGCTCGTCTTGTTGCCAAAGGTTTTACACAAAGACCTGGATTGGATTTTAATGAAACTTTCAGCCCTGTTGTGAAGCTTGTCACAGTGAGAACCATATTGTGTTTAGTAGTCTCGAACAAATGGCCACTGCATCAGTTCGATGTCAATAATGCTTTTCTTCAGGGAAGGCTCGAAGAAGAGGTTTACATGACTCAGCCACCCCTATTCCATGATAAGTCAAAACCAGGCTATGTATGCAAATTGCAAAAGGCTATTTATGGCTTAAAGCAAGCTCCAAGGGCGTGGTACTCAGCCTTGAGTAACTACTTATTGAATTATGGTTTCTCAAATGCCAAGTCTGATCACTCTTTGTTTATCTACAAGAAGGATGATGTTATAGCTTATATGCTCATCTATGTAGATGACATTATTCTTACTGGGAATCAAGAATGGTTTACTCAACAATTTGTCAAAGATTTAGCATTTGAATTCTCCCTAAAGGATCTTGGTCAATTGAATTTTTTTCTTGGCATTGAAGTGCTTCCAACATCAACTGGACTGTTTCTCTCACACCATAAATACATCACTGAGCTGCTTGATAAAACAAATATGTCCGGTGCTAAGGCAGCCAATACTCCTCTCTCTACTACACTATCCTTGAAGCTTCACGATGGAAGTGCAGCAGCTGATGCGGAAGAATATAGGAAAATAGTTGGTTCTCTCCAATACTTGAATCTTACACGGCCAGATATCTCATTTGCTATTAATAAACTATCACAGTTTATGCATAAACCAACTCAGTTACATTTTGCAGCACTCAAACGAGTATTGAGATACTTAAAGGGAACAATTTTTCATGGGCTCAATATAAACAGAGAAAGGAACTTCAACTTGACAGTTTTCACAGATTCTGACTGGGCTGGTGACCCTGAAGATCGAAGATCCACTTCTGCATTTGTTATCAAGATGGGAAGCACTCCAATTTCATGGAGTTCCAAAAAGCAAACCACAATTGCTCGATCATCCACTAAAGCGGAATATCGAGCAATTGCTTCTGCTGTTTCGGAAGTCAGCTAGATACAATCACTGTTATCAGAAATTCATCTTGAGCATGATCTTGCAGCTCCCACTGTTCTTTGTGACAACTTGAGTGCCATGTATACATGTGCAAATCCAGTGTTTCACTCACGAATGAAACATTTGGCACTGGATTATTTGTTTGTCAGGGAGAAAGTTAGCCAAGGGAAATTAAAGGTGCAGCATATACCTTCTCAAGTGCAGATAGCTAATGCTTTAACTAAAGCATTATCTCAACAGAAGCTTCAGACATTGACAGCCAAGATTGGAGTGTCAGATGGATCCTCCATCTTGCGGGGGAGTATAGGAGGGAAGCATTTGAATTCCAATTCAAATCCAACAGATCCAAATTCAACAAGATGATAAGATCAGATCACACCTTAATTTCAAACCTTTACCGTATACTAAGTTGTATTTCAAATGCAACTAGCCTTATGACTTGTACTATATATTCACCAAACCAATATAGAATCAATACAACTCTTTTCACTCTCATTATTTCTTCTATCTCGCACTTCTTTAACAACCACCTGCACCTACACACCGGATGATAACTAGGTCAAAAACAGGGAGTTTAAAACCCAAACGAATGGCTTCTGTTCATGTTACAGAAACATCTTCAGCGTCTCAAGCACTGAAATTGCTTGAATGGAGATCGGCCATGGCAGATGAGTATACGGCCTTGTTACAAAATGGAACCTAGGAGCTGGTTCCACGGTCTATGGCACACAATGTTATATGTTGCAAATGGGTATGTGTGTGATAAAGTAATGAATAAACAAATTGATCTTGTGAAGTACATTTCAAGCCGTGATCAAATTGCTAAAGTCCTAACCAAAGCACTCACTCGGACAAGACATTCTCAGCTTCGAGACAAGCTACGAGTTCTCCAGAGTCCTCCTAGCTTGAAGGAGGGTGATAAGCCATGTAAACTAGATAAAGATCAAGTCCCGTAAGACTCTAGCTACTTGATCTCTTTAGCCTCTTATACAACCAATCCTTATCTATATCAATACTCATCATATGTATCCACCTTGTACTTATTCTGTTGGACATTTGGGCTTTGTATCCATGATAGTGTAGCCCAACAAAGGAAAATAATCTGAATAATTTAATGAGAATTAAATTAACAAGGATAATGAGTGATAATTTCCTGATAATTCTTTTATTTTTTTGGCACAATATTTCTTGATAATTCATTAGGAACTAAAATTAGAAGTTATCTAGGTATAGTATTCAATTGGAATACAACCTCTCACATATAAAAAGGAGAAAACTATGTTAGTTTTTCACTCCACTTATTCCATCAGAAAGTGAAGAACTTTCTACATACAAGAAAAGTTTCTCCCTTCAGTGTTAAGAAGAAGGTTCTTGCACTGTAAAAATTGAGGCTTGCCTTATTGCTCAAAAAGACCCATAAACTTACACAAAACGACCAAATAAGCCCTGAACTCTAATTGCAGCCAAATAAGCCCCTGAAATTTTAAAAAGGTCTAAAAAGCCCTTCTTAGACGGCTAAATGCTGAAATAAGGACTAAATGTTTCAATTCAAGCACATATATTTTTCTCCCCCTTTTTGCATAATCATAAAAGGGAGAATTTTCACCCAAAAAGATATAGAAATATGCACAATATATCAGGCAAAACACACACATATCTCATATGAGCATAAGAGATAGTGATATTCTTGAAAATTAAAGGAGTTAGTGGCATCAAAGGCAATAATCCGATATAAGATCTACTACTAATGCTAGAGGGGTCGAGGAGGGGGGGGGGGTTTGGAAAATAAGGCTAGATACCAATTGGAATTAAAGAACAGAAACTCCTCCTTAATGTAATCAATTCATCAACCCCTGCGACTCCAACCGAGCACGCCATAAAGTTGCCTTTATGTCATGATGGCAAACATGCTAACAAGTAAAGCGCAGTCATGTAATTGATCAGTATAATAGCAGAAAATAGTCAACACAAGCTATTTAGTCTTTTTCCCCCTAAAATCATTCATTCAAAGGTTATAACAATCAAGCACAGTGGGAAATTACATAATACTGTAAACATACTCAACATATATGGCAAGATTCAAGCATAAGTATGTTCATAACAAATGATATACAATAAGCTCAAATATTCATTCATAAGGATATGTCAATAAAGTACAATGAATTACTCACACTGAACTTAAAGAAATATATAAGTCATTTAAGCATTAAGTTCAGAATATTAACTACCAGGCAACATCCAATCCATCCAAACTGAGCTCTGATAACAATTGTTGTTACTCAGATATCCTAAACCATTATCTATCAATTTAAATTTGCAAGCGGAAGCAACTAAAACAATAAATTATCCACACAAGAAACAAGAATTTACGTGGTTCGATACTGAACTTGCAAAACCCAAATAATCTTTGAGCACTCTCACTCGGTTTCTACAAACTTACAATCACATCAAATTAAACCAAACATCACACACACCCATAAGGACCATCCTCTTGTCCTATGGGGTGCCTCCACCCAAATCTACAACTTTGACTACATCTTTTCTCCCATCATATAAAATCCTATTGAGAAACTCCTTATTTATACTAACACAAACCTGGTCTCTAAGTAATCCCTTTTCTATTAGGATTTTTCTTTACCAAGTCTTTTTGTCCACCAATCAATTGTTGGAAAAATATTGGAGAAGCAAGAACACAAGAACACTGAGAATAGTCTGAGGTGTGAAGGACACTGTCCTTGAGGATAATTTCCGCCCCTTGGAGTTTATAACTCGGTGTAAAAGGTTTGATAGCGGCTATCCTCCAGGATTCAACAGACTCTTCTTGATAGCCTACACTAGCTATCAAGGCTACAGAAACAACACTAAAATAATATCACCAGCAAGAAGAAGAAAAGAGAAGAGTAGTAAAAATAATCTCTTTTATATCCAAAATTAGATTTTGATAAGTTTATATATAAGTAAGATTTATAACCATTATATATATAATAAGTAATAATAACTCAAAATAAATAGAGAAATTATTAGGAATAAGGGTAGGTTACAGAAACACCTATAACGGTTATAAAACATTTAAGGGGTAATGAATATTTTTAATCTTTGAAATAAATAATTTTCCAACAATCCCCCACATATTTCAAAGGTTAAAAATAAATAAATTTCTGCTGGGTTCCCCATGGAATATAGTGCATCGAACTGGTGCGTTTTGGGCTATGAACCAGTCTTAGAAAGAATAAAAAATATTCCACTGAATTTTGGTGAAGTATGTTACTTCTATGAACCAAAGATTCATCATGTGAAATAGAATTTTCACCAATCACACTACACCCCCACATTTTCGGTTGTTCATCACGGTTTTGTGCTTTTCGGCCATGCACATGCCTGGATTTCATGAGTGCTCTAGAGAGTTTGCCAAATTCTCATAGGAGCGGCCCCACTCCACACTCATATAGGTAATTTTCCATCAAGTGTATACTGCAGTTTAATACACCACCCATAGGGATATGGAGAATTATTAAGAGTTTTTAACTCAACCTCTTTTCCATTGCAGTTATATATGCGCTATACACACCATAGGAAGAATAATAAATTTAATAGTGCTTCATAAATCAATAAGTGGTTTGTTATTACCCATATGAACCTAATTCATGGGATCACCAATCACATAGGTTGGGTTACCACCACCATTGATTTTTCTCAATTGGCTAAATCCCATTCCCCTCAATGTGAAATTAATAATCAAGGTTTAGTCAGAAAATTTATCGACCAAATTCTCATTTCTGACTCCACAAAAATAATCAAATTTCTAGCAATTGCTTTATCACATAAATCACCCTCACATTTGGTGAATACATATATATACTATCATAATTTATGATAGTTTTCAAAATATTTGAAGTGGCATAATAATGTCCACATTTAAGATAGTAGTCTCTTAACGTTAAACTACTTTCTCTCATTCATTTCATCAATGTCTCATTGGCTAAACTCCAATTTTTAGAAAATGAAAACTCATCATTCATTATCAATCCTTTGAGGATGATACCCAGCCAACTCTAAATTGGCAACCAAATAAAGGTTTTCTAATTTGCCCATTAGATATGACATCGCATGATGTATATCAACATTCAACAATGTGTTGCAAATAAGGAAATTTAAAGTATAATTAGGCCAACTAAATATATAAAACATATGCATAACGTGATATATATGCAACATTAATTTTAATTTCATTATACATTTCACTCCAGCCTTGCCTAACAAGACTACACAAAACCAGGTTTGCCAAGAGGTACATGCCAATGTCTCATTTGAGAAGGGCTTTTCTTATCCAATTATTTTTCTGTGACAAAAGAGTCACAAAGTTAAACTGTCACTTCTCCACATCTCCTACTAAGGTATAGGAGGATAATCACTTATTCACATTGCCTACTTTGGGAAACTTATTGAAGTCATCTGCTTTCACCACGAGATTCTTGGTGAAGTAGGATTGTCATTCCCAAAATCATTTTTGCATATAGATGCAAGATTTCTTGGTTATCACAATAAGACAATAATCTTTAAATATTAAGACTAGCAATATAGAGTTAGAAAATAAAATTCTTTTTACCCTCATAAATAGCAACATCTTGGCTACTTATCATCTCGACAAATCCCTCCCGATGCATGCTCACCAGGATTGGCACGGGCTGCATCATCCACATTGAATTTTAAAAAGCCAGCTTGGTGGTTGTCTCCAAACTACTAATGCCACTTGTTTTGGAGATGCAAATGATGGAACCAATCTGTAATTTCTAAATTCACAATACCTTTAAATATCAAAACATTTGGACGTTAGCCACGCAAATCCATCCTCAAAAATAGATTACAAAATTGCAACGAATTCCAAGTAATATAATAATATTAATGAATTCAATTATAATTAGAACTCTAATCAACAAAAAGTTTTAACTTTAAAACCCTTATATTGTTAGCGGCATATATAGCATTAAAATATACTATAGTTCAAAGAATTCTTTGCAATAATAATAAGATTTAATAAACTCAGTAATTAGAAAAGTTGGAAATTAAACGAAAAGAATAAGAGTAGTAATCGGATCCTAACAAAAACTTTGACTCCAAAGAAACGAAAGTGGAGTACTTTTCCACAGAAATTAAAGAGGACCGAGGAAGTAATAATATCAAACAGAAATTTGAATTGAGATTGGTAAAATAAAAAGGAAAATTTATGTAATTAAAGTCAAGAAAAGACTTATCTTAAGTAAATCTGCAATTGAAGCTTCTCAAAGAGGTGTTTATCCTTAAGATTGTTGGAAAAATATTGGAGAAGCAAGAACACAAGAACACTGAGAATAGTCTGAGGCATGAAGGACACTGTGCTTAAGAATAATTTCCGCCCCTCGGAGTTTATAATTCGGTGTAAAAGGTTTGATAGCGGCTATCCTCTAGGATTCAACACACTCTTCTTGATAGCCTACACTAGCTATCAAGGCTACAGGAACAACACTAAAATAATATCACCAGCAAGAAGAAGAAAAGAGAAGAGTAGTAAAAATAATCTCTTGTATATCCAAAATTAGATTTTGATAAGTTTATATATAAGTAAGATTTATAAGCGTTATATATATAATAAGTAATAATAACTCAAAATAAATAAAGAAATTATTAGGAATAAGGGTAGGTTACAAAAACACCTATAACGGTTATAAAACATTTAAGGGGTAATGAATATTTTTAATCTTTGAAATAAATAATTTTCCAACATAAATATCCCTAATAAATATCCCTAATACAACAAACCAGATTCATCAACACAACCACTGCACCTACACATCGGATGATAACTAGGTCGAAAACAGGGAGCTTAATTAAAACCCAAACTGAAGGCTTCTGTTAATATTATAGAACCATCTTCAGCATCTCAAGCACTTAAATCGCTTGAATGGAGATCGGCCATGGTAGATAAGTATACGGCCTTGTTACAAAGTGGAACCTGGGAACTGGTTCCACGGTCTATGGCACACAATGTGATAGGTTGCAAATCGGTAATGAAGAAACAAATTCTTGTGAAGTACATTTCGACTCTTGATCAAATTGCTAAACCAAAGCACTCACTCGGACAAGACATTCCCAATTTCGAGAAAAGCTACGAGTTCCCCAGAGTCCTCCTAGCTTGAGGGAGGGTGATAAGCCATGTAAATTAGATAAATATCAAGTCCCATAAGACTTTAGCTACTTGATCCCTTTAACCTCTTGTATAACCAATCCTTATCTGTATCAATTACTTATCATATGTATCCACCCTGTACTTATACCTTTGATTATCATTAATTAATTAACTCATTCAGCCTTTACACATATCAATTGTATAGCAGCAAAGACCACAGTTAAGTACACTACTAATCTATCACTCTGGTTAGGAAATTAAGGTTGCTCCCATGAACATGGGAGGTCAATTTGCTTTAAAGTGGAACTTCTTGTTTCCATGAAAGATATATGTGCTGCATTATGGATAAAAGGTCCATTCACAAGGCTAAAATTCTCAATATTCCAGGAATGCAGTTGTTGATGCCTATCTAATTTCTCTCCTGTCATATAGTTTCCATTAACTATTATGATTTAGCCAAGATATGTTTTGATATATGAACCTATTTAGACAAGAAGTACTGAAGTAGCTTTTCAAAAAATAAAATAAAATAAAACAAAGACAAGAAGTAGACCACTTCATATGAACTTCACGGGCCTTTTTACACGGATTTGTTTCAAGCCTAGCTCTTCGCTGGCAAACTTCATACTTCAAACTCAACAGTGATAAAACAAATGAAATATATATACCAGCAGCTTTGGTCTTTGATCGTATACTCAGTAGCAAACATGAAGGGCTAGTAGCAAAACTGTTGGATACAATTAGTTTCGATTTCATTTTCATCCATCCATGAGATATATGTAAGTAAAGCTATTTACCAACAGCCCACGACTCAATGATATTGTATTTTTAGTGGGACATTAGGTTTCACGCATTAAATGGTATAGGCCATGCCCATGATAGATTGCAACATAATAGAATTGCGGTGTGGAGTTTCAGAGTTTGTGAAGTTTTATCATCATTTGGAAGCAAGGCCATGTGATTTGTTATAAGATTTGTGTTTAAAGATCCGTAAGGGCGGCTCTCTCTTGAGTTTTGACCACTCAACCAACATGATTGCTAGCCAAAAGGAATAAAGACCTATATATATACCATCAACACTTTGATGGATAGCCAACCTGTGTGCCAAAGTCTCTCCTACTTCTTCCATCTACCAGCTCAACTTGTAAAACCATAATTCTCCAAATTCTCAAAAACAATGGGTTTCCGCTTGCCAAGAATTGTAAGTTCTAAGCAGAGTCTCAAACGGACTCTTTCGTTTTCGGAGACTAGTCATGTGGTTCCAAAAGGGCACTTTGCGATTTATGTTGGAGAAGTTGAGAAGAAGAGATTTGTTGTTCCAATTTCATTCTTGAATCATCCTTCTTTCCAAATTTTGTTGAGTCAAGCCGAAGAAGAGTATGGATTTAATGATCCAATGGGTGCCCTGACAATCCCCTGCAGCGAAGAAGCTTTCCTTGATCTGATTTGCTGTCTGCAAAGCCCATGATCTAGAGTAGATATCAAAGTGTGCTAACTCGAGCAGAAATCAACTATTTTAGCTCTATTGTCTATTCAATTGTTCTTTTTTGTAATGATCAAGTGTAATTGGTGGGTTGCGTTATTGTGATCCCATTCGCTTGTGAACTTAATTATTCTTTGTAATCAGTATATATATTAATGACAATTATTCTTCTCGTTAATTTTGTTTCTCATCAATCAGTTGAAATTAATTAAATGTTGATTAAGGCATTTTTTTGACTTAGTGTATAGCGTGATAAGTTTATCACCAAGATCCAGTTGGATGAAGATTTGATTATCACCAAGATCTAATTGGATGAAGATTTGATAAAAATTCCGTACCAGGAAACAAAATTTAGATGAACTTATCAAAATATTTTATTCTACATGAACATGGGAGGTCGATTAATTTGCTTTAAGGTGGAACAATTATGGAGCTCGTTGCCATAAAGAAATAATTTTCGCTGCATTGTGGAGGGGGGTCGATTCAAAAGGCTAACGATTCTTCATTTATGGTTTCGATTATGATTTACCCAAAACAGGTTTTGATATATCAGACATGAAGTAGTGGACTGTGCATTTCAAAAAAAAAAGACAACTCCTGAATCTTCACATGAACTTCACATACCTTACATGGACTTGTCTCAATCCTCTTCGCTGGCAAACTTCATACTTGATACCCATTTAATTACCTTTTGAGGGTTAGTGTTGTTTCTGGCTTCAAACAAGTGAAAGCTTCGGACTTTGATCTAATTAGTCATTATAGCAAACATGTAGGGCTAGCCAAACTCATAGTCACACAAATATATATTGGATATAATTTATTTCGATTAATTTTTCATCTATATGATATATCCAATTACCGACAGGCCACGGTTCAATGATATTGTATTTTTAGTGGGACATCAATGTAGGTTTTATATATTCTATCAAAAAAAAATGTAGGTTTTATATATAAACCCTGATATATAGATTGCAACAGAATAGAACTGCAGTGTGGAGTTTGTCAAAAGTTTTATCATCATTTGGAGGCAAGGCCATGTGATTTGTTATAAGATATATGTCTTTAAAGATCTTAATTCGACCGTAAGGGGTTCTCTATTGAGTCTTGATTAATTACTCAATCAGCATTATTGCTAACCACAAGGCAAAAAGTCTCTCTATATATATCATCAACTGGATAAGCAACTTGTGTGCCAATTGCCAAAGTCTTTCCTAGTTCTTCAAGTTCTAAACATATTTACATTCCTTTCGATCTACTAGATCAACTTGTAAAACAACAATTCTCCCAATTCTCCAAAACAATGGGTTTCCGCTTGCCAAAAATTGTTAGGTCTAAGCAGAGTCTCAAACAGACTCTTTCATTCTCGGAGACTAGCCATGTGGTTCCAAAAGGACACTTCGCAGTTTATGTTGGAGAAGTGGAGAAGAAGAGATTTGTTGTCCCAATTTCATTTCTGAAGCACCCTGAATTCCAAACTTTATTGAGTCAAGCTAAGGAGGAGTACGGATTCAGTCATCCCATGGGTGCTTTAACCATCCCTTGCTGCGAAGAAGCTTTCCTTGATCTCATTTGCTCTCTTTGAAAGCTCTTAATGAGATCAATTTATGTGAGACTAACCCATTATATGTAGGAAGCAAGAGTAATTATTGGTGGATTGTCTTATGCAATCCCATGCCCTTGTCAACTTATCATTTTTTTTTTGTAATTAATGACTATATAAATGAAATTAATGCCAAAATTTCAAGTTTTGAATAACCAGTAGTTTTAAAATAGTACTTAGTACTATCACCTTTGATTTGAATGGATCCATTCAAACATCTCATTTCAGGAATGTCGATTTACTTTATAGAATTCGTTGTTTATTTTGATACCTTGAGTGCAATAACTACGTTCAGTCCCGGAATACTATAACTTTTGTCATTTCAAATTAATTATGGTACAATTGAACGTGATTTAGGCAACAAGCTAAAGTTGTTCCGAATTTTATTTATTTATTTTAATTTGGTGTACGAAAATTTAATTTAATATTCCATTAACGTAATTAACTTAATAAGAATCTTTTTCGAATAGATCATTGTATATGTATTTTTGATTAGAGGTTACACTCTTGTCGCAACGTTTACGACCGGGGGCGAAACTACTATAGTTGCTTCTTATGGAGAGTCGCCACTAATCTTTTTTACCTAGGTGTGATTAGCCACCTTATCCAATTATTAAGTCTAATATTAACCTTAGCTTGAAGGTAATACTAAACCTAATAATGTCTGCTTTAACCAGAGTCTATGGTTCGGGAGTCGGGTACGCGTGGGGAAGGATTAGCACCCCCACGACGCCCGTCGAAACGACGGCACTGACTGGTCTAGGATTAACTATGGGTCTCTACCGTTAGTTGCTTTTATTCTTAAACCTATTCATGCCCGACATTATCATTCTTAGTCTCTAAACGAGTTATAATCAACCTCAATTTGTTCTCTATTTGGTCCAAATTGTTATTTTGTTTTTACTTAAATATCCGGATTCGGCCGATGTTACCATGCCTTTTATTTCAACTTAATTCTCTTTAGATTAAGTTGTCTCATTATTCCATTCTTTTATTGACTCAATTTTTATAAATCAAGCCCTTTTATTGTTTTACTTAATCTATTCTTAGATTAAACTCTTTATTGACTCCACTTAATTACCCTGAATTAAGCCTTTTATTGACGTTACTTAATTACCCTGAATTAAGCCTTACGCTACTTAACTACCCCGAATTAAGTCCCTAACTCGACTTAATTCCCTTCCTTGGAATCAAGTCCCTTACTCTACTTAATTCCCTTCCTTGGAATCAAGTCCTCTACTCTACTTAATTCTCTTCCTTGGAATCAAGTCCCTTTCTTTACTTAATTTCCTTCCTTGGAACCAAGTCCTTTTCCTTACTTAATCCCCGGAGGTTAAGTTTTTGTCTGATCATCTTTGGATTAAGTCTTTGGTGATTTTACTTAATTCTTATGAAATTAAGTTTTTGCTAATTTACTTAATTCCCCTGAATTAAGTATGTGCTTGCCTTTACCTAATTTCCTTCCTTGAAATTAAGTCTACTTACTTTACTTAATCACCCTGAATTAAGTCTATGCTTGTCTTTACCTAATTTCCTTCCTTGAAATTAAGTCTGCTTACTTTACTTAATTACCCCGAATTAAGTCTATGCTTACTTTACCTAATTTCCTTCCTTGAAATTAGTCCTTTAACTGCTTTTACTTAATTATCCTGAATTAAGTTCTTAACTGCTTTTACTTAATTACCCTGAATTAAGTTCTTAACTGCTTTTTACTTAATTACCCTGAATTAAGTTCTTAACTGCTTTTTACTTAATTACCCTGAATTAAGTTCTTAACTGCTTTTACTTAATAATCCTGAATTAAGTTCTTAACTGCTTTTACTTAATTACCCTGAATTAAGTTCTTAACTGCTTTTTACTTAATTACCCTGAATTAAGTTCTTAACTGCTTTTTACTTAATTACCCTGAATTAAGTTCTTAAGTGCTTTTTACTTAATTACCCTGAATTAAGTTTTTAACTGCTTTTTACTTAATTGCCCTGAATTAAGTTCTTTACTCTTCTTAATTTTCTCTAATCACACTAGATTAAGGCTTTAATTATGCGCATGATGCATGTATTCCGATTTGATCACATTTTTACCCAAATATTTATACGAGGGGTATTATTTGGGCACCTTCCACTTGATTGGTAAGACCCCCAAATTAATACTCCAAGCCTAGGAATTTCATATTTAAAATGGACAAGTATTGTCACATTTCTACCGATTATTCCATCATCGGTGTCAATTTAACTTTCTCAAATGAGCATAATATCAACAACATTTAAAGAATGTAAAATGCATGTCATGAACATAACATGTTTTCATAAATTTGTTGATTCTTCCATATAATTGGCTAAATAAATGGCTTAATTCACTAATCAAACTTTTAATCATGATTTTACTTAAATGATTTACAGATTTAGGGGCTAAATTGAAAAGAAACTAAACCTGGTGAACTTAATTGCTTCAATTCTAGGGATACAGAACCTTATTGTAAACGCTGACAATGTACTAGACTCAAATGCCTTGAATTAAGGATTAAATTAAAAGGGCATAGAAGGTTGTACCCGAAATTGATGATTTCCCCTTGCTTTTGCTGAAACGCGCCGTTTGGATGCGTACGGACTATATAAGTCTTGCTTCTGTCTTCTTCTCCAAAATTTCCTCCGCCTGAAACCCTAACTCCTCCGCTGTGCCGCCGCCTGGAATCGCTCCGCCGCACCGGACTGCAAATCCACCATAGATAGTCCTCAAATCTCTTCTGGTGATTCGCCCTTTCCCCCTCGCTCCAGATCTGATCTCAGAATGGTCAATAAACTCACCTAATTGTCTAGATCTCAAACTACCCGAATGCCTCAAGCTTTTTCGATTTCCCTTTTCCTTCTCTGAACCCCTCTCACTTCCAACTAGGTCCCTTCCTTCATGATTATCAAGCCTTTTATTGGTTAAATTTTCTCTTAATCTTACTGAAATCGAAACCCCCAAAGGTGAAGTATGAACCCTAGTTTCGAACTAACAGAGTTTCCCCTCTCGAAATTTCCTTTCTCCCCCGTTCTTCTTAGAACTTACAGACCTATTTATAGACCTAATGGGTGAGAGGTACGATCTTCTAATCAACGGCTCCCCTTTTTTGTTCTTGTTGATTTGATTTATTTCTTTCTAGATCCTTCTCTGATCTTGTCTCCACTCGGTGCAGGTGGCAATTTGGATAAGAATGGTGCAGATTGCTAGCTGGAAAGGATGAGTCATCGTCCTTTTCACTGGTTTCCGGTTTTGCGTCCCTGGATTCTTTGTATACCTCCTTTCAGGCGGTTTTCACTTGGTGACCTATTTCCTTATCAACCCTCTTTATTTTATTTATTTTCCATTTTCATCCTTTCTTTGTTATTTGTGGTTTCTGTGTCTTCTGCATTTCAAGGACTTTGCTGAGTTGGCGAATGGTGACTATCATCTTTCCCTAGTGAACTATTTAGCTTTCAGTCCCTCTTCATATTTACTTGATTCTGTTTTGCTTCTAATTTGTCTTCTGTGTCAAGTTTAGATATTCTTTATTTTTCTTCTTTAATCTCCACGTGTCATCTCCTTGTAGGAGACCTATTCTTGGTGACCTGGCCTCCTCTAACCAATCGAGGTATGCCATTTCAGCAATGGCCTCTAATATTGACTTTTCCTATTTCTTCCATCGATGCTCTGTTGTGGTATGTTTTGTATGCTGTGAATGATGTCTTGATGATGATTGCTTGAATGATTTGTGCATGTGATGTTTCCCCTGATTTGTTGAAATGATGAAACCCTTGACCCTGCTCTATATAGCTACCCTCTGATATAGAAATAATCTAAGTGCTACAGCTATAATGTAACACACACTTAACCTTATACATAGGATGGACTAAATTTTGCAATGATGTTACTTGCAGACTATATAAGATACACTCTTTGATATTAAAAATGCAACTGGAATCATGAGTGTAGCCACTTATGTCCACTGTCTTAACTGCTTCTTACTAGTATGTATGCTACAGGGTCAGCTAGTTGCTAGTCACATGTCAATGTCGTGCGTATGTGGTATATGTGTGAATGTTTGCCTAATCTTTTTGCCCGTGCCTGAAATATGACATTCTTAGTTTTTGATCTTTCTGTTATGTCTATATAATTGTCCACGTGTTGTCTTCTTACAAGGTCTTTTATTCTTGTTGACTTTGGCCCTCTGATATCCCATGGCACTAATCCGAGTGTGCCACCTCAACTATGGCCTAAGTGTTGACTTGCTCTGTTGTCGCTTTATGCAAAAGACTATGCTTGAAATGTGGTTTGCTGCTTGCAAATGTCTGTGTTCATGTACTGCTGCATAGTTGCCGTTATGCTTATTTGTTTTTAGAAAGAATGTTGATCTTTTGAGGAGCATGCCTCGCCCTGAACCCTCCCTTTGTGGTTTAACTTTGGGATGCTTTGGACTTGCTGGGGTCTATCTGACTTTGACATAGTCCCTATTGGTTTCCCAAACCTGCACCCCGTTTATTGCCATTCCACTATGTGTGTTATATTGACTCTGGCTGCCATGTGTATGATCTCGTTTTTCTTTTACCAGTCTATTTTTTATTCTGTTTTTGTGTTCTTGCCTAATTTATCCTACTTATGCCTGCTAAGTCGATACATGCTGAAACTGTAGTGCTTAACTGTGATGTGAATGAATGCTGGATTTGAAATAACCAATGCATCAAGGCTACTGTTGTTTGGCTAGATAGGCTTGATATGCTTGAATATGATGCGACTCGTTGCTTGCCATATCCCAAGGCTAAATTGGTGCTTAGGGACCAGGAATTGATCCTGAATCTCTCTTCCAATTCTGCCAATAGCAAACAAAAATGCCATTCATGTTTGTGTTGCTTCTCTTGTATGTATTCTAATGTGAATTTTCTATGTTAATATGCTTGTGTTTTCTTTCCTTGCTATATCTCATTACCATTTCCACCACTCCTCTCATGCACAGCCCTGCACATGAGGTCTTCTAAAAGATCTTCAACGCCCGGTGCATGCTTGTTTGATAATCTTTACTTTTTGTCTGGTTTTGATGTTGCTTGCACTGTTTTTGCATTTATGCCCTTCGACCCTCCTTTGGTTTACACCAATTAATGGTGTTTAGTTTTTTGACTTTGGGGGGCGCAATCTTTGTCTCTTGTACTCTATTATTTTCCGCAGGTCATAAAGATGGCATGCCTGACCTAGCGGGCCAATCTTGGGACAAAGAAGGAAAAGACTTAGCTGGGAGGCATTTGAGCTTAATTCCCTCCTTTTGTATTTTATTAAGACAGAAATGTAAATTCCTATTAAGTATTCGTTTATTGATTCAAATCGAATGAATGATCAATTTGTTCCTAGGACTTTATGTAATCATGTACATTTTATAACTGTTATTATAAACACAGCTAATAACCCTTTATCAATCCAAAGTATAACGTGACTCTTTTTAAATTGATTACCAATGCCAACACATTAATTTTTTTTTTTTATGGATCCTTATTTATTCTTTAATTCTTGCCTGATCACAATCCCAAATGTACCATTTTACTCTTGAGGAGTCATTAAGCTATTTCTCTAGGAGGCTGAGGTCTTTTATTGCCCCTAAGGGTGACCAAAATGTTTCTGAAATGGGAAGTGACTAAAATGCCCCTTGGCTTTAAAATGACGAAAATACCCCTGACAATTTCTTAAAAGGATATCTGAAACGGGTGTCTACAGCTCTATCCCAAGATCTACGGTAATTGATTCTGCAATAATTAGTTTGTTTGTTCTGCCCTGTAATGTCTCGCTGTAATTACTTCTGCCATAATTAGTGGACCATAGCTCTACTAATTATGGACACATTTTATACTATTGTACTTCGTACTCTGTTCTACACTCTTAAATGTATACATATGTCTTAATACAATAGGAGAGATTCAAGTTTCTCTTCCAAATATTTGTCTCAATAAAATATAAGGTTTTGTTTAACTGAAAATCTTCTTTTTCCTAACAATTGATATAGAATATTGGATTGTGCCATCTTATTGCTTATTCTTTTATTCTACCATCATCATTTACACCACAATTGTTCTTTTAATTTCCATAAAGGAATGCAGGATATATATTTAATTTCTTTGCTGTCATTATCATGTTCGAGCTCATGCATGGGCCTCGAGGCTTGCCAATGAGATTTAGCCAAGACAGTTTTTTATATATAAAATTAATTAGACTGCTGATATTCCATTTTCATTATCATTTCATGTAAATTGCCATGGACTAGTCCGTAGCCTCATACTTAGCAAAACTCATAAATTTGGCTGTCAATTGAAAAATTTTCAATTTATATAGTTGGAACCTCAGATTATATATATGTATAGATACTTTAATCTTTATCAAGCTTATGTTTGATTCATTTCTAATAAAAGTTTCCAGATGTATAACTTGTATATGAGAATATTCTCCCATATTTAAATGCCTTTGTTCAACCTAAATATATGACCCCTAAAAGATCTAGGCTCAACCAAATTTTCATTGCGTAATAGTAACTAAACAATCTCACATGGTTTGCATTATTGGTAGCTGGTTTCTGCCTTAATCTGATCACTTGAACAATCATAAAATTTGGTAGTCTTTGATCCAAGTCATTGGCAAACATGTAGGCCTATCCAACCAACCTGTAGTCGCACATATTGGAATTGGTTTCGATAATTTTGTTCCAAAATATTTCATCCATATTAATATTATATGATCAACAGGCCACGATTCAATGATATTTCATTTTCAGTGGGACAAAATTAATGTCGGTTTCATGCATTGAATGGTACAAGCCATGATAGTTTTGCAACAAAAATAGACTGTGTTTGTCAAAAGCTTTATCATCATTTGGGAGACAAGGCCATGTGATTCCTTATGAGATGGTCTTGAAAGATCTTCATGAAGGGATTCTCTCTTGACCACTCAATCACCATGATTTTTCTAACCATAAAGTCTCTATATATATATATCATCAACACTTCCATGGATAAGGAACCTGTGCCAAAGTCTTTCCTTGTATTCTTTAAGTTGTAAACATAAGCTTTCTTCCACCTAAACAAAATTTCTCAATTCACAAACACCATGGGTTTCCGCTTGCCAAGAATTGTTAGTTCTAAGCAGAGTCTAAAACGGACTCTTTCATTCTCTGAGACCACACCGGTTCCAAAAGGCCACTTTGCTGTTTATGTTGGAGAAGTTGAGAAGAAGAGATCTGTTGTTCCAATTTCATTCTTGAATCATCCTTGCTTCCAAGCTTTGTTGAGTCAAGCCGAAGAAGAGTACGGGTTTAATCATCCAATGGGTGCTCTGACAATCCCCTGCGGTGAAGAAGCTTTCCTTGATCTAACTTGCAGCCTGCAAAGCTCATTATCGAGAATGGACATGAAAATGTGCTAACTCAAGCAGAGATTAACTCTTTTAGCTCAACTGCTGATACCATATCAATTTTGTATAAGAATCATGTGGAAATGGCGGATTGTTGTTTGCGATCCCATTGCCGAAATGGAATCATGCTGATACCATATCAATTTTATATTATTTCTTTGTAATTACTAATCACTAATCAGTATATATCTTGAATGACAATTTTTTCCTCGAATTATATATTCTTCTCATCAATCTTGTCTCTGATATGGTGACTATATGCTAATACAATCATATTTATGCTAAAATTTGGATTGTTATATGCCTCTTTTAGCCCAACATCAGATCCCACGGATCAGACTTCCCCGCTAAGGGAGCTTTTGGTCCCTTAAAAGCATTAGACAACAATTAAGAAAACCTTTGTTGAACTTGATCCTTGGGACCTTACACAATTCAGATATTATCCACGACAAGTCTTCCTTGTTTTCCTGTCAAGCAGCTTTTTCCATATAGGAACCAAGTCATGCAGTAAAGTAGTGCATCTTCCAAATGATTTAGCAAGCAGGATGTATGGGAAACCTGTTCCTTACCTTGATTTTATGCAAAACACGATAGTCCGATGCACATTCTCCAACTATATATATCATCCTTTTTAGTAACTAGCACAATAGGAGCACCTGCAGGCTGCAGGGATGTACCAACCCTTTCTTTAATAATTCATGGATTTGCTGTATTATCTCATCAGACTCCAGGACGGATTGTCGGTATAAGCTAAAGTTAGGAAACGCCGCATCTGATAATAAGTTGATCTCATGTTGCACTTCCTTTTTAGGAGCCAACCCTGTAGGCTCTGCAAGAGTATCTACAAACTCATAATATTAAAATTTCCTTTTTCTGAATTGGTATAAAGTTCCCGACTTGGATCACTTCATCACTGTTAACTTCTCAACAACGAGTAACAGATTTTTACCAGGTGTTTAGCTTTTTATGCAGTAACTAAAGATAGCTTCTTGGATTCCTTGGCTGGGCAGATGCAATAACCAACTCCATCTTCATCCTTAAACTTTTCATTAATTGCAATTTTAGATTTCCAGTAATTCAGAGTCTTTATTTAACAAACCCAAAGGATATGGTCCGGATGAGGCATAGTCTTTAAATTCAACTGCTTCACCAACTGATGCGAAATAAGATTTCCCTGGGATGCTGAATCATATAGTGCAACCACTTTACTCATTCATCAACTTGTTTTCGGTGCTTGGAGCTTGATGTTGCTACCCAACAATTTTTCGACCAAGCTTTATGTTGGATATTTTTTGAATGTTGATATTTATTGAAAACATTTGTTCATAAGTGAACAATTATGAAGAGACTTATTTGTCTATAAAAGGTATCTTTATGATACAATTATTCATAAAGTTATGTCTATTTGGAAAGACATGTATTGATCATAAAGTTATGTCTATATGAAAAGACATGTATGTTGATCAAGTATATAAGCAGACTTTCACATAAACATTTTAAAAAGAGACAGAACCAATAATTCTACTTCTCTCTGATTGTTCTCAAGTGGCTTTGTTGTATCCCAAATACGGCTTGTCTAAAATAGTTAGGCAATATTGTATTTGAGAAAGCTTAGCGCCTCAAAGTCTTGTTTCAATATTTTCTTAATTTAGAAATTTTCTCACAATTCAAATACAATATTCCTTCAACTAGTGAAACGGCTTTGAGGGCATGATGTGAAGTTACTCTTCTAAGGGAATTATTGATGAACACAAGCAAGAAAATCATTGATGATCATGAAGAATTAATTGATCGGTAGAAGAGATAAGATTCTCCTTTAATACTTGTTAATTGAATTTTTGCTATTTTAAGCAAGTTTCTCCCTTCTTGATCATGAAATTGATAAGTCATGAGTTCCAAAATTATTTATTGCATATTGGCAATTGATGGATATTATTAATCCTTGATTATTTCGGTAGAATCATGGTTAGTTTTAAATCAAATGAAAATAATGGAGACATGATTATTAAACCGAAAAGAAGCATGAAATTTTGGATTTGAAGATAGAAGGAAGTAGCACTTTTTGGTCCATGCTTGTGTTGTATCAATGAGATATATATAAGTTCATTTTATATGATTTATATCTAATGTTTATTTCTATATTTTTTTTAAGAAATAAACATGTTGTGAGATAACTTCAAATTGATTAAAGAAGTTATATAATTTCTATTTGTCAAAATGACTTTGAGAATTAATTCATGCAAATCGTGAGCACAAGCTTTATAGCAATTTGTGATATGGAGTTTATAATTATTCCTAGAAGTATGAATTATGGTGGTGATGGAAATTATCCATATACAAGTGATTTATTTGTTTCACAAGTTCATGATTGGGCACAAGCTTAGCATTGTGTTAATATGGGAGTTATGATTATTTTATCATAAAGTGAATTATTAGCGTACAACCTCATATAAATTGAGATGTTATATATTTTATTTTGAGACTATGATCTTTATACAATTAAGGTATAAAATGGGTCTCAAATGGTAGCGATGAATATAGTTTTTCATTTATGACTACTTGGATTCAATTCAATTGTGATCTTTATTATTGAAATAAAGAGACATCCTTTGATGATTGGATGTATGATTTCACCTAGTGGGGGTGTGTTGGTTTCTTAAAGAAACAAAGAGATGTTGGTTTCTTAGAGAAACAAAAGAGTTATATCACTATGATGTAACAAGAGTTGGTATAATCTTACTTTGTGTAAATTATACAAAAAAGAGCGCAGTACAATTTATTGATGAAAGTCATTGGAAAGTCCTAGTTTAACTAAAATGACTAAATGATTTTTATATTTCTTGGAAATTATCCATTTGTACTATAAGAAAATTTTGATGGATATGATTAAGGAAATAGATTGATTGAAAGTAAACAATGAGTATAGTGTTGTGGCCACAACCAATGCCAACTATTTCCTTGAATCATGAATGATTAAAGCATATTAGTAATATGCCTAAATGGAAAGTGTGAGGATTGATAAATCCTTATGATTGTGTTAGAGATAAAGTCTCTAATGGAACGGTTACTATTTCCTACATAAATTCAGCAAAGAATTCATCGGATCCGTTAACTAAGGCATTTCCTAGAGATAAAGTGTGAGAGACTACAAGTAGTATGGGATTAAAATATAACCCTTAGACACCAATGATGGGAACCCAACCTCGCTCGCTTGACCAAACCGGTTATAGACTGAGGTTCAATGTGGTAATTATTGGCATGTCTATTTCAAAGTGCTAACTATGTCCCATATTGAATAAAAGTTGTTAGTACTAATGTGATAAGAGAGGATGAGTTATTACACTCTTAATGAGCAATAAGAGGTTGTTAGGAATGAATCAACAACAAGTGACTCCACCTATATGAATATGAAGTGGTGCCGCTTCAACAAGAGTATGAAAGGGTTTTACTCTTGTATATATTCATAGAAAATGGATCGCTAGCACAGGGCCAGTCATTGTGCTAGGAGCAAACGAGAAATTTGGTTAGAAGAACTTAAGTATAGTACGTGTGTAGTATTTCCGATGTTAGACGAAAGGAGTCATGGTTCAATCTTCGGACACCATGTACTTCGTTAGCATCCTGAAATACTTACACTAATTGAAGGTCCAATTCGTAGAATCCTTCTTGTATGCACTATGCTTATAAGTGAATTATGGTTTTCAAGTCAACAAACTAGTGGGGTAATTAGTTTGTAAATACTTGGATTGGTAAAGTTCAAAAAACCAACATTCCAAAATAGTGGGGGATTGTTGGATATTTTTTGAATGTTGATGTTTATTGAAGGCATTTGTTCATAAGTGAACAATTATGAAGAGACTTATTTGTCTATAAAAGGTATCTTTATGATATAATTATTCATAAAGTTATGTCTATTTGGAAAGACATGTATTGATCATAAAGTTATGTCTATATGAAAAGACATGTATGTTGATCAAGTATATAAGGAGGCTTTCACATAAACATTTCAAAAAGAGACAGAACCAATAATTCTACTTCTCTCTGATTGTTCTCAAGTGTCTATGTTGTATCACAAATACAACTTGTCTAAAATAGTTAGACAATATTGTATTTGAGAAAATTTGGTGCCTCAAAGTCTTGTTTCACTATTTTCTTAATTTAGAAATTTTCTCACACTTTATGGGTCATACAAGCCAATTTTTCATAAGAATCATGTGGAAATGGCGGATTGTTGTTTGCGATCCCATTCCCTTGCGAAAATAATTCTTTGTAATTACTAATCAATATATATATTGAATGACAATTTTTTCCTTTAATTATACTTCTCATCATTCTTGTTTCTAATATGGTGACAGTATACTTACAATTTGACCTGTTCAAGGGCCGGGCTATCCGCCCAAATCTGTAAGTCCGTCCGATATTTGGGAGGGTTTGGACAAAAATTTGAAGCCCGTTGGACGGTTTTGGATAAAATTTTAAGGCCCGCTCATAAAATGGGTCGAGCTTGGGCTTAGCCATAAAAACCCGACCCCAGCCCGGCCCGGCCCGTATAGTTAAATAATTAGAATATTTTATTTGTTTTTAATTAAATTGACTAGTTAAAATATTTATTAGATGTGTAAATTAATTATTTTGATAAAAATTATATAGGTTAATTAAGATTTACTATCTTAGATATAATATATATTACTAAATAAATAATAAATATATTTTAAATATTAAATAATGTGTTTAAAATAAATAAATAATACTCCCTCTGTCCCAAATTATCTAACTCTTTTGGGTTAAACAAATTCTACCTTTGACCTTTAATTACAAAAAATATATATACAATCAAATTTTCAAAAAATATGTTTTGAAAAGTTTAAAACATAACTTAATCAAAAAATAGTTTTTAAAAATTTAATTATATATAATTTTTTTATTATTTAGAGTTAAAGTTAGGATTACTTTGACCCAAAAGGGTCAGATAATTTGGGACGGAGGGAGTATATATTTAATTACTAAACGGGTGGACTTGGACGGAGCTTGGACAAAATTTTTTTTAATTAGACGGGCTTGGGCTTAAGCTTAGACCCGTTTAGTCGAACCGGGCCGGGCTTGGACAAGCCTTATAGCTATAAATCAAAACTTGGACCCGGTCCGAACCCGGCCCATGAACACCTCTACTTACAATCATTTGAACTCAAATGTGGATCATGCCATCATTTTACATCACTTAGTTGTTTTTAAACTAGGAGTTAAAATGTCCATCAATCTGGTTGGAAGAGGTTACTTAATAAAGGATCCATTTAGAAAGTTTATGGGACAAATTGTCTCGATGAGTTTGGGAAATTTAGGGGGCAAATTGTCTCGATTTTAGTTTAGAGACTAAGTGTTTTGGGTGGAATTTATTGGCATAAAAGAAAAATTTTTGGGTAGATTTGGGATAAGTGATCCATTCAAAAAGGCTAAAGCTTTCTAATTCGAAGAAATGCAGCTTTTAATGCCTATAAATTTCTTTGCTGTCATGGGCCTAAAGGCTTCTAAAAATGGGGCAGAAGATTTTCATCCTTAATTTAATTAGCCAAGATAAGTTTTGATAATTGATAGTCGAACTTCTTTTTTTTGGAATAATTGATACTCGAACTAATTAGACAAGAAGTAGACCACTTTTTAATTCATCCATGTGAATTTCACGTACATTACATGGACTTGTCCGTAAAACTTCTGGCAAATTTCGTACACTTGGCGGGGTTAATTGATCACCAATTTACCCTTTGGTGGTACTCCTATATATGATTATAACCATCTCTCACGTACCATCAAATTTTAAATTCCAATCAATGATTGAATTTTTTTGATAAAAGTTATCCACCTGTACGTCCTTCCATTTTTAATCGGTTCTATTAAATCTTCTTACGATAACTTTCTAATAACCAAACAATCTCACATGGGTTGCAGAAAAAAGAAGTGTAATATGTATAACAGCAACTTTGGTCTTTGGTCCTAGCTAGTCATTAACAAACATGAAGGCCTATAACCAACTTATAGCTCATTGCATCCATATGATCTACTAATGTAATATGTAAAGTTATATTATAATGCAGCGGAAGGTATTCAATTCAAAAATACACAAATAACTTAGAGCAAACTCAGACAAGATAAATTTGATAAAATCGTAGAATAGATTGATTAACCTCAAATTTAGAGTTTATAACATTTAAATAGTCTCAAGAAATAACGAAAATCAAATAAAAATAAAGAAAACCCAAAAGCAGTCCAAACGGGCCAAAATAATAAAAGCGATAAAAACTAAAACTCGCGACAGAAAACTGTTCAATTTCGAGGATTTTTATCTTTGGAACCGACAGGGCTACCACACTTCAGGTGTGGTTTAGACTCATTTGCTGTACAAACTTATCCGACTGAGATATCAAGTTTGATCGGAGCATTAGCAGTTGGTATATGTAACTTAGTCACTTACTTTGGGTCAGTAAAGGCGTCTGACAAGCCTTGTAAATGAATTATCTTTTGAACTTCAGGTTCACATTCTTTTGTACGAGGATCAAGAAGATAATTCATTCCAACTAATCTTCTTTTTCCAACTGCTTAGTTTCTCCCCCTAAAGTTGGGAAAACAAAATCATCAAAATGACAATCGGCAAACCGAGCCGTAAATTAGAAACCCAACATAAATTCCCAACATTCTTTGAGGTCCTATCTTTGTGCGTTGTGGTGGAGCAATTGGAACATATACCGCATATCAAAATTCTAAGATGGGAAATATTAGGTTCTTGACCAAAACCCATTTGTAAAGGGGAAAATGTATTATAACTTGTTGGCATAATGCGAATCAATGTCGCTGCATGCAAAATAACATAGCGCCAACAAGAAATTGGAAGCTTTATTCTCATGAGTATTAGTCTTGCAATTAATTGCAAACTTTTGAGAAATGATTCTTCCAGACCATTTAGTGTATGAACATGAACTATAGGATGTTCAACATTAATGCCAATAGACATAAAATAATCACCAGCACTATCAAGGCGTATTTTATTGATTGTGTAATCAGAAAATTGTGCTCATAAATGAATCAATTGAGCAAGCAATCTTGCAAACTCCAGGTTACGAGTTGACAATAAACATACATGTGACCGTCTTGTTGATGCATCAATTAAAACCATAGAAGATTTGATTGGTCTACATGGTGGATGTATTGATCCACAAATATCACCTTGAATTCTTTCTAAAAATGTAAGGGATTCAGCCCCCATTTTGCTTGGTGATGGTCTAATAATTTCCTTTGAGAACAAGTAGCACATGAGAAATCATAGGATTGAAGAATCTTCTGGTTCTTCATTTCATGTTCACATGAATTCTCAATTATTTTTCGCATTATAATTGAACCGGGATGGTCAAACCGGTCATGCCAAACAATAAACATAATGCAATCAATAAATTTCTGGTTTACAAAAGCATATGTTTATTATCAGGATGGCCTAACTGGTCATTCCAAACAATAAACATAATGCAATCAATAAACTTCTGGTTTAGAAAAGCATATGTTTCAATCTTACTGATGAATGAGTAGTATAATCTGGAGGATAATGCGGGTAATTTCTCCAATATATATTTTTTACCTGAAATCATGTTTATGATGCAAAGATATTCTTTATTTCCTTTATTTGCAGTCTCAATATGGTATCCATTTCAGCGGATATCCTTAAAGTTTAACAAATTCCTATTCCTTTGAGACTTGAGAGAATATAGTGCATCATTAATATTGGATTTTGTTCCTCCAGATAAAACAATAGTAGCTCTTCTGGAGCTTTAATACTAGCTCTTCTGGAGGTTTCAATCAAATTTGCACAATACTAGCTCTTCCAGAGCCATCAATCAAATTTGCACTACCCGATATAGTAATAACATTCGATTTTCTCATTATCAAATGAGAGAAAAATTCCTTTTGCTTAAGCATGGTATGCGATGTTGCACTATCCACAAGATATATATCATTGATGTTGTTGCCAACTAAAGTCATCATTTATGCAATATGATCAAGTATAATGACAAGGAAAAACAAATCAATTCAAGAAAATCATCTAATGATTTAAACATATAAAGCGAAGTATATACATCTAATATAAAGGCTTAGAAACAGATTTACATCCAACATCAAGTTTCCATAAAATAAGATGAGACATATAAGACACAATAAATTCATTTTTCATCATGCTCATCACTAATAACTTCTCCATCAGGATCGGCAAGGAAACTAGAAACATCCAAATGAGTAATATCAATATGGCCAAGTTCAGAATCAATATCTTCACAAGCAAAAGTTGTATCAATTTTCTTTTCACCAATATTTTTAAGCAATTCATGATAAAAGTCAACAAGATGTTTTGGTGTACGTGTAGACACCCGTTTTTGAACCATATCCTTTAAATTATAGTAAAATGTTGCTTAATTTACATTAGGGGGGCATTTTGGTCATTTCTACCTTAAAGGGTATTTTGGTCAATTGCCCGATTGATAAGTTGTTTTAAATTTAGTTAAGGATTCTCTTTAAAGGTAAGCATTTGATTGTCACTTTAGGATCCAAGCTTGAGAAATATATTAATTAGTTAAGAGTTTGCACTCGTGGTTGCTAAGCTGGGCCAATCTTTTCTTAGTGATTATTAACTTTGGGCTTGCATATGGTCATTTGGGTTCGCACTTAGAAATTAGTGTCATTTCTCGCTGATTATAGAATAGAAAGAGTCTATAAATTGAACCACAATAAATAAAAAAAATGGAAATTGAAAGATCCTGATACAATAAAAATGTCACTACTTGTACAATAGCTTACATAAGTTTAAAAGTACAAAACAGGTGCTTTTACATTAGCATTTTTTCCATTACAACATCTTGCATTCTGCCTCTATTTGTTCCTTATCAACATGAGGTCCCTGCGCAATAGAAGAAAGCTACAAAATTGACAAGAAAATGTGTTCCCCAGGCTTATGGTGATACACACTATTAGTTAGCGCACACCTCGGTCTCTTATGGCCATAAGATGAAATAAAGAAGTAAACATGCAAGGCTCAATAAAGCAATACAGTGTACCCCAGCATTGAAGGTCTTTTAGAAGACCTCATTATGCTGAGCTATACACCTGAAGGAAGAGGGAGGTGACGGAGATTATAAAAGAACAACAAAACATGTCACAACAAAACATACAGAATTCAGAGCAGTTAAACATTACCATGAACAAGGATTTAAAGATCTGCGCAAGAGTCAAAACAGACAACAAGTCACAAAGGTAGTGAATAAAGCACAGTGCAGCAAGCAAGGTTAAATAACAATGACTTTATCCATTCAGGGATGTGCATTTTACCAGAAGAAAAGGGCGACTTCATCAAATTAACAGGATCATCACAGCAGGACAGATAACATGGCAAACAGGAATGATATCACTATTGATCACAAAAGAAGAAGCAAGAATAAAACCAAAATAATGCCTTGGTTAGCCAGGAAAGTATTGACTAGTTCAATTCAAAGTACAAGAAGGGGAAAGCCACTGAGATGGCAAGGCTCCAAGGGTGCCAAGTCAGCACGTGGGCCAAATGCCAAGGTCAACACTTCAGAAATAACACAGATTAAAAGGGGCATCACAAGAGGATGTGTCAAATAGCAAAGATGGAGTGCATCAGCAACACGTACAAATAAACACATTAGATTCGAGCAAAGATTTAGGCAAACAAAATCACAGCTTGCTCCCATTTTCAGCAATAATCCAGTGTAGTAGAATTCAAACAGGGCAAGGTGCACTCAACAGAGAACAAATAATCAACAGTCACTTGATGAAACCGATCATGTAAATCAAAGGGCTAAGAATAAATGGAACAAAGAAGACAAAACAAGCTCACAGGATGTGCAAAGCAAGCAAAGCAGTGAATAAGGCTTACCGAGAGGGATAAAAAGAAAGAGAACGCGTTACCTAGTGAAGATGAGGATGGCTAGCTCGATGACTGAGCGTTTTTGAGCAAGAAGACAGAGAAATTTTTTTTCCGAGATATCAGGAAACGAAACGTGAAGAGGTGATGACTCACCTCATTTCCCCGCTCCAATCTTATCCGGTTAAAACACCTGCACCATAAACAGATAAAGATCAGAAAGTTCCGGAAGGAAAATCAGAGAATGGAGAATAAACGGCGTCGTTTCGGTCCAAACACAGGTTTGATTTCTATTTCAGTTCAATCAGGTCCCTGAAGTATGTTAGAGTTAACAATTGGGTCCCTGACATGGGTAGTTTAATCCAATGAAACCCTAAATACAATGGTTAAGCAATTTAGTAGCTAATTGAGATGAAAAATTAATAAGTTTCTTAAAGTATGTTATATTGATATCATAAATGTTGTTGGCATTATAGTCATTTGAGTGAGTTAAATTGACACCAATGATGGAATAATTAGGTGAAATGTGACACTACTTGTCCATTTTAATCTTAATTTCCAAGGCTTAGGGCATTAATTTGGGGATCTTACCAATCAAGTGGAAGGTGCCCAAATAATTCTCCTTGTATAAATATTTGGGTAAAGTGCGATTAAACTGGAGTTCATGCATCAAATGTACAGTTAAAGATTTAATTAAGAAAATTAAGAAAAATTAAGAGATAGTTAAAGTTTTAATCCAGGGAGATTAAGAAAGGGAAACATAGTTTTTAACCTAGGGTGGTTGATAAAGTAAGCATAGTTGAGGACTTAATTCATAGAAATTAAGTAAAAACAGTACTCAGAAGACTTAATTCATCAAAATTAAGTAAAAACAGCAGTCAAAAGACTTAATAGAAATTAAACAATAGATTGAAAGACTTAATTCATGGTAATTAAGTAAAAACATCAGAACACAGGCTTAATTTCAAGAAAGGAAATTAGGTAAAAAAGACAAAGGGGATTAGGCAAAGTTAGACTGAAATTAGACTGATAGAAGACTGAAATTAGACTGATAGAAGACTGAAATTAGACTGAAAAAAGACTGATATTAGACCAAAATTAGACTGATAGAAGACTGATATTAGACTGAAATTAGACTGATATAAGACTGATATTAAACTGAAATCAGACTGAAAGAATATTGAAATTAGACTGAAAAAAGAGTGAAATAAAACTGATATTAGACTGAAATCAGACTGAAATTAGACTGATAAAAGACTGGCTTAGTTTCAAGGAAACTAGGTAAAGAATAGACTGGCTTAATTTCAAAGAAATTAAGTAAAGATAGATCGGCTTAGTTTCAAGGAAGCTAGGTAAAGAAAAGACTAACATAATTTCAAGGAAATTAGGTAAAGATAGACTGACTTATTTCAAGGAAATTAAGTAAAAAAGAACTAGCTTAGTTTCAAGGAAACTAGGTAAAGAAAAGACTGGCTTAATTTCAAGGAAACTTAGTAAAGAAGACTGGCTTAATTTCAAGGAAATTAAGTAAAACAAGACTGGCTTAGTTTCAAGGAAACTAGGTAAGGATAGACTGGCTTCATTTCAAGGAAATTAAGTAAAAAGAACTGGCTTAGTTTCAAGGAAACTAGGTAAAGAAAAGACTGGCTTAGTTTCAAGGAAACTAGGTAAAGTAAAGACTTGCTTAGTTTTAAGGAAACTAAATAAAGAAAAGATTGGCTTAGTTTCAAGGAAACTAGGTAAAGATAAACTGGCTTAATTTCAAGGAAATTAAGAAAAAAAGAACTGGCTTAGTTTCAAGGAAACTAGGTAAAGAATAAACTGGCTTAATTTCAAGGAAATTAAGTAAGACAAGACTGCTTAGTTTCAAGGAAACTAGGTAAAGATAAACTGGCTTAATTTCAAGGAAATTAAGTAAAAAAGAACTGGCTTAGTTTCAAGGAAACTAGGTAAAGAAAAGACTGGCTTAATTTCAAGGAAATTAAGTAAAGAAGATTGGCTTAATTTCAAGGAAATTAAGTAAAACAAGACTGACTTAGTTTCAAGGAAACTAGGTAAAGATAGACTGGCTTAATTTCAAGGAAATTAAGTAAAATAGAACTAGCTTAGTTTCAAGGAAACTAGGTAAATAAAAGACTGGCTTAATTTCAAGGAAATTAAGTAAAGAAGACTGGCTTAATTTCAAGGAAATTAAGTAAAACAAGACTGGCTTAGTTTCAAGGAAATTAGGTAAAGATAAACTTGCTTAATTTCAAGGAAATTAAGTAAAAAAGAACTGGCTTAGTTTCAAGGAAACTAGGTAAAGAAAAGACTGGCTTAACTTCAAGGAAATTAAGTAAAGAAGACTGCCTTAATTTCAACGAAATTAAGTTAAACAAGACTGGCTTAGTTTCAAGGAAACTAGGTAAAGTTAAACTGGCTTAATTTCAAGGAAATTAATTAAAAAAGAATTGGCTTAGTTTCAAGGAAACTAGGTAAAGAAAAGACTGGCTTAATTTCAAGTAAAGAATACTGGCTTAATTTAAAGGAAATTAATTAAAACAAGACTGGCTTAGTTTCAAGGAAACTAGGTAAAGATGGACTAGTTTAATTTCAAGGAAATTAAGTAAAAAGAACTGGCTTAGTTTCAAGGAAACTAGGTAAAGAAAAGACTGGCTTAGTTTCAAGGAAACTAAGTAAAGAAGACTCACTTAATTTCAAGGAAATTACATAAAACAAGACTGGCTTAGTTTCAAGGAAACTAGGTAAAGATAAACTGGCTTAATTTCAAGGAAATTAAGTAAAAAAGAACTTACTTAGTTTCAAGGAAACTAGGTAAAGAAAAGACTGGCTTAATTTCAAGGAAATTAAGAAAAGAAGACTGGCTTAATTTCAAGAAAATTAAGTAAAACAAGACTGGCTTTGTTTCAGGGAAACTAGGTAAAGATAGACTGGCTTAATTTCAAGGAAATTAAGTAAAAAAGGACTGGCTTAGTTTCAAGGAAACTAGGTAAAGAAAAGACTGGCTTAGTTTCAATGAAACTAGGTAAAGATAGACTGGCTTAATTTCAAGGATTCTAAGTAAAAAAGGATTGGCTTAGTTTCAAGGATACTAGGTAAAGAAAAGCCTGGCTTAGTTTCAAGGAAACTAGGTAAAGATAGACTAGCTTAATGTCAAGGAAATTAGGTAAAGATTGACTGGCTTAATTTCAAGGGAATTAAGTAAAAAAGGACTGGCTTAGTTTCAAGGAAACTAGGTAACGAAAAGACTGGCTTAATTTCAAGGAAATTAAGTAAAAAGACACAGGCTTAATTTCAGGAAAGGAAATTAAGTAAAATAAAGAACTTAATTCAAGGTAATTAAGTAAAGTCAATAAAAGGCTTAATTCAGGGTAATTAAGTAGAATAAAAAACTTAATTCAAGGTAATTAAGTGAAGTCAATAGAGAGCTTAATCTAGAAAAGAGATTAAGCAAAACAATAAAAGGGCTTGATTTATAAAAATTGAGTCAATGAAGGGAAGGAAATAATGAATTGGCTTAATCTAAATTAAATTAAGTCAAAACAAAGGCAATAGTAAATTGGCTCAATCCGGATAATTGAGAAAAAACGCAAGTAAGAATTTAGTATAAAACGAAGAACTAATTACGGCAAAGTATAAATTAGGGCATGAAAGATTAAGGCTTAATAGGGGAATTAACCAACTATAGAAACCAGTAGTTAGTCCTAGACCAGTCAGTGCCGTCATTTCAACGGGCGTCGTGGGGGTGCTAATCCTTCCCCACGCGTACCCTACTCCCGAACCATAGACTTTGGTTAAGCAGACCTTATTAGGTTTAGTATTACCTTCAAGCTAAGGTTAATATTAGACTTAATAATCGGATAAGGTGGCTAATCACACCTAGGTAAAAAAGATTAGTGGCGACTCCCATAAGAACCCGTAAGTATCCAAACGGTAGTTTCACCCCCGGTCGAAAACTTTGCGACAGTACGACAGGTAGGAAACCAATGACCTTTGTATAAAATTTCAATATGCTTGTAATTTTTTCCACCTTTTCCTTTTCCCCTTTTCATTCATTTCCCCTTTCACTTCAGGTGAAAGATGCGTTATTAAAATAATCTCCATGATATTAATTACTACAATCACGATCATGACCATATTCATAATTTGAGTGATTGTATTGTTGAGTGCATATTTTCCTTTCCTTTTTATGTCCTATGAAGGTGTTTTTATGACTATTTGAGGTGATTTGCTACTTAGTTTGTTCCTTTATGTGCTTTAGGTACTTAAAAGGAGAATTGGAGTCAAAAGAAGACATATGAGAGCAATTAAGTAGATTCCTGCATCAACCTGGAGCGGGTCGAGATCAACTTCTGCAAAAGCGTCAACATTCACCAAGGAGCAAGGAAGAATTTTCCTGTCTCGACCTGTTTTCTTAACCTGCTCTCATTGAAAACTCGACCTGTCAGTAGGGTCGAGACAGGCCGCAAGGATCAAAGGCAGAAATTGGGCACATTGGGCCTAATTCTTTGGGCTTGCAAATCTCTAGTGAACACATGACATGTGGGCTTAGGAAAATAATCATGACCCATATTATTTGCTTTAGTAATTATTAGGAAATTTGTGGCAAAATTGTAATTTGCCAAAACTAAATATTAGGTTTAGATTCAAAAGGAGCCGCATGCCTTAGGAATAAAGGGGATTTGAGAATTTTGTTTTGCTGGCTTTGCTTTGAGCGACGGCCGAATTGACTTTGATTTGGAAATACCAATTTTTGCTTTTGCTTTTAAACGGATGGAGGTTTTTTCCATTCTTAATTCTTTTCTTTTCTAATTTAATTTAATTTTAAGACTTTCAGTCCTTGGGTATTTGATTTGTGAGGCTTTGCACTTATTCATCTATCTTGTAAGTATTTTAATTTTCTTTGGATTATTTGAATGATTTTATGCTTGATTATATAGAATGGCCATCTATTTAATTAGGTATTATTTCTATTGTTAGATGAGATTCCTATATGCAATCGTAGGTAATCAAATCACAAGTAACAACTTAGAGTAGCCCTCTAAGAGAATCTTGAATATAGATTGAATGTTGCCTATATTAGTGAGTGATCGGTCGTCAACAATCATAAAAATAATTATCCCAACAATTACTAACTAAACTAGCTAGGGCAAGTAGGGGTCGATCCCACAGAGAGAACGACTCTTCCTTTTCTCAAACAAAACAAATTAATAAAGAGAATTTAAAGAAGAATTAAAATTAAATTAACTAAGAAAGCAATCAAGAAAATTAAAGAAAACAATTAATCAAAAGCAGTGAATATTATTGAGAATAACAATTAAATAGAAACCTCCAACATAGAATTAATATCCCTCTTGACAACAATAACATGGATCATTGATATCTAAAAATTATGAGAACCTTGAATAGCCTGTCGGACTTAACCTAAATTACCTTAATTAGATTAGATTACCGATTAAAGTCAATCTATCCCTTTTACTCTTTCAGCAATCAATTACTTTCTTAGGGCTTAGAGATCACTTAGGAATAAAGCATGAAGAACAAGTAATTTAATAACAAGCACAATGAGAAATTTCTCGCCCATTGATTCTTTTCTCTCTTGGATGGAGGATTAATTCACATCCAATTGCTACATAAAATTAAGCTGGAGTGATTAATTCACAACTTAATCTAGCTAATGCTAACTGAATCTATCATGAAAGTGTTGACCCAGTCAATCAAAACAAGCAACATAGAATTCATACAGAGATCCAAGAAATACTCAAATAAATTATCATATAAGAGCACAAAATCTCACCATAGAATTAGTCAAGAGATCAATTAAATTCTACATTGGAGAAAAGAAAGGGATTACTCACTCATAAATTGAGTGAGCATCCACAAATAAGAAGAAAATAACTTATCTATGGATGAGGAAGAGAAGGGGGCGGCGGCTCCTAGGGTTTTTCTCATCCAAATCTTCAACTAAACAATATAACTTATGAGAATAAAAATTACATACAAAATCTAGACCTAAGGTGGCTATTTATAGTGGAGGAACATAGATAGGGCGGTTTAGGGCTGACTTAGACTCCAAGTTGGATTAGATGTCATCCTAGAGTAGAATCCAAGTTAGAATAGGATTTTGGAATTTTCTGGATTTCTGCAGAAACTTCACCGGCAGATTCAGGCTTGAAAGCAGCAGAATTGGGCTTCGGACTTCAAAGGAAAGTTGTAGAGCTCAAAGTTAGCTTTCCAACGGCTACTCATGGGCTTAAAACGGACATCTGAGCAGAAAGTTATGGCCTTTCTACCGAGACTGCGCTAAAACCGGGCTTATATCACAAATATACGGAATTAATGCGGGATTTGGATATTCTTTTGGATATTATGCCTACAAATTGGGATTTTAACTCCAATTATAGGTTTATATGGGCTGAATATATTCCCATATAAATAATCCAAAAATCCTTAGCTTCAGGGCTTCTTCTGGGCTTGGTTTCAATCCTTTGCAATTTAGCTCCAATCTTCAATTCTTGCTCCTTGGAATAATTCTTCAATGATCTTCAAATCTTCAAATTATCTTCAAGAAATCTTTAAAACACAAACTTTGCATCTCCAGATGTATACTCAAAATTACTTTGCTAATATCTGTGTAAAAAGTAATCAAAATAACTCCAAAAGTAGTGAAATTAAGCAAATTCTCAATTTCACATCTCATAAGACTAAAAACACAAATACTTAGAAAATAAGGTAAAAATGCACATAAAAGTGGTTCTTTGTATTCCTCCAAGACTCTGATTAGTTGTTCTTCTTGTAATTCGTTCAATTTACTTGAAATAACAACAGGCAGAGTATCATTATCTCCAAGGAAAACATGTTTCAGGCCTTCAGGAAGCGGTTTCAGCTTGACTTCTGGAGGTTGAATGATAGATGGTAATAGCTTGGGCGTTGGCTCCAGATTGATGTAAGAAATCGTCTCTACTTCTTCGTTGGTTGATAGTTCTCTGACAGTTTCTGCTATCTCTTTTGGCATCTCGACTTCTGCTTCTTCAGCGTCTTGCTGATGTAAACTTTTAGTGAGGATCACTTCAAGTTCATCTTCTTGGTTGAGTGCTTGTACTTTTTCTGAGTAAGTACCAATTGTGTCAATGGAATAGATAGAATGAATTTCCACAGGAGCTTCCATTGATTCACTTATGTTGAATACAATAGGCTTTCCATCGAATTCCATAGTGATTGTTCCTTCTTTTGCGTTCAAATCTATACTTGCTGCAATCAAAAGCGGTCTTCCTAACTGTAGTGGCATTTGAGGTAGATGAATGTCATCTTCGCTCATCTTCAAGATATAAAAATCTGCAGGAAAAACAAAATCTCCTATCTACACTAAAACATTCTCAACTAAACCTTCAGGTTTATGGTTAGTTCTATCAGCAAATTGAATAATAAGATCAGTTTCAAGAAGAGGTTCTATTTTCAATTGCTTATAAACAGAATAAGGCATGATATTGATCAAAGGTCCATATTCACACATAGCATTACCTACTTCATTCTTTCCTATACTACAAGGAATAGAAAAGGAACCTAAACTATTGCATTTATGATGCAATTTCCTTTGATAAGCAGCAGATATATTTTCATCCATGCAGACAAATTTTTCACCATACTTAATCTTATTATTGCATAATTCTCTGAGAAAAGAAGCATACCTTGGTACTTTGGCTATTTCATCAACTAAAGGAATGTTTACCTCTAATTTCTGAAGTAAATTGAGTTGTTGAGCAAACCTTTGAGGGAATGGTAGTGGATCATACTTAGCTTGCATCTCCTCCATCCATTCTTCTTCTGATTGTTGATGCTCATTGTTTACTGCAGCAGGTAAGTCGTTCTTGTTTTCGGTTGAAGTCTCCATATGTCCTTGAATTGGATCATCGAACACATCAATGGGTGGTAGTGTTTTAGGAAAATTAGGTGTTGGAATAGATGACATCGTAGGTACTTCCGGCAATTCCATCTAATGCTGAGTTTCTTCAATAGCATTGATTCCTCTTTTTTGAATAGAAGGTTATGAACAAACACTCATAAATTCAGCAAACATCTTTGCTAAATTTCCGCATTGAGTAGTCACCTCCTTTAGCTCTTTTCGAATTTCTGCTATCTCTAAGTCCTTTGTTGCATCGGCTTCATTGGTTGTACCAAATTGATGTATATTTTCCACAATAGTATTCAGCAGCTTCCTTGCTTCTTCAAGGGTTTTGAATGTAAGTCCTCCTCCACTGGCAGCATCGACATAGGTGCGATCTTCATAAATAAGGCCATCATAAAAGTGTTGAATCAAAAGTGCTTCGCTGATGTTGTGGTAAGGGCAACTTGCGCAGATCTGATTATATCTCTCCCAGTATTGGTACCACTTTTCGCCGTGCAATTGTTGACAAGTGTTGGTCTTTCTTCTAACATCAGCACACTTAGCTTCCGGAAAGTATTTATTCAAAAATACTGTCTCCTTCTCTTTCCAAGATTTTATGGATTTGGGTGGTAGTCTTAAGAACCATTCTTTTGCCTTTCCGTCTAATGTGACAGGAAAAGTTCGAAGTTTCAAGTCCTCTTCAGGCATCCCAGTGATTGTAGCACATTTCAGAAAGAAACTTTGCAGATGTTCATGAGGATTCTCATGATGTTCTCCTTGAAAAATCGGCAGCATACGGATTACTCCTGGCTTCAATTTGTAAGACATATCCATGGCTGGATAGTCAATACAAAGGGGCGGCAATTCACAGTTGAAATTAAGCTCCCGTAACGTTTAGTGATTGCTCCATTGGATCTATTCTGCAAAACAAAGATGATC
>AWWV01006353.1:0-10743 GCA_001974805.1 Corchorus capsularis
TGTTAATTATGAAGAAGTCTACGTTTTTTTGCAAGAATGTTCATTTGAGCGTTAGGAATAACATTATTTATTTCAAGTTAAATAGGCCTCAGCATTTTTATCAGAGCTTCAAGTTAGGAATAACGTTATTTATTTCAAGTTAAATAGACCTCAGCATTTTTATCAGAGCTTCAAGTAAGTGATGACATATGTATTCAGGAAGTTTCAGTCGAGGCATTTGGTTGTTTATTGGTTTGGGCACTTGGCAAATTTCTGTTGTTGTTTGGCCTCTTCTTCATCCTTCCCTCGTCTACTCTCTCATTCTCGACCGCTCTTTCTTTTTCTCTTGTTTATTACATGTTCATAGATATGTATAGGGATTGGTTAATACATTGATGTATAAAGAACATGGCATAAGAAAGAAGGGTGCATTAATTGATTACTATTATCAAATGAAAGCAAAATATTATCATGATATGATGAAACAATATCATTGTGGGATCAAAAATCCCGAACAATAGCCAAAAGAATAAAGTATGCCTTACAAAGACATATGACACATTGTATAAAGCAAGCTAATTAAAGCATTAAGATGCTAATTACAAAATTGCTCATGTCAAACAATAGGAAATGTTCAAGCCATACCGAATGGCCAAAAATATACACTCAATAGCTAAAAAGATAGAGCATATAATATCCTAATGGGATTTGAAGATAGGAATAATTAGACAGACTATAAAAGTGAGATAGTTTTAATATCCCAACGGGATCAAAAGAGGGTTATAAACTAACACCACATAAGCTTGCAGGTAAGATATTTAGATGGAGAAAGAACTACACTTGACAATTTGAATGGAGAAATATTTAATATAACATCATATAACTCTCAAATGTATTGAGAGGAAGGCAAAAGAATGCCTTCACTTATATCTGAATCTCTCTTTCGCTTGTATATGTCTCCATGCCAAGAACCTGAATATCAAGTACAGTCATCAGGTAAAAAATGCAGAACTCAAAAACTCATGATATGAACAATGCTAGACTTCTTTTAATCCCTTGCTTAATTATAAATCCAGTCCATATAATTATTGAGACTTCCCTATGCTCAAGAGTTCAAACACTTACCTTTTTCCAGCAACATAGTGACCTTAGATCATCACAATTGAAATTGGAAGAATAAATCAACATGCTAAGAAATAAAAGAAAGTCAGAGGAAGTAAGCATTGACAAAGTTTGCCTTGCGAATTAAGCTAAAAATTACTCCTGATTCACAATGCTCAATAGAAGATATGAAGTAAGCATCCTTAAGGTAAGCGATTTACTTTCCATTGGAGCTACAACTACTTGTTGTGACATTGGAATTCTTATACAAACCTAAATTATCGACGGAAAATAATTGTAGCAAGAAAATTGAAATTTCTAGAGTTGAGGAGTTCCAAAAGTCCAATAAGGTAAGCTCCATAAGAGATTAATAGTCAGTGAACAAACTAATAGTCAATCCTAAATGAATGACTTGCTACAATTTGACATCACACCGAGTAAATTTACCTCACCTTAAAACCTGAGCTGAAACTGCTGGAAGGAGCAACCTCGAGGGCATTGCCGATTAAGCTCTGTCAGAAACCCATATCAAAACTAATATCCAAATCCTTCATTCACTCAGGAGACCTACAATTTCGATAATTATATGACAATAAATCGTGATTAATAACCTAAAAAATACAAGAAAATTAAACCAAGTAGTTAAACCAATAGGGAAAAGGATTTTCCTAATTAGAAGAGAATGAGTTTCTTTCTTTTAACCTGGTGTAAGAATTTCGTGGCCTTTTCTTTGTCAATCGAACCCATTAGAGAGATGACAGTAGAGAAGGAATATAGCAATCAGACACCAAAACCATTTACCGATTCAAAGTTAAGCCATGCACCAAGGGAGGATTCAGATCATGGTGCATATACTGAAGACAATAAGCTACAACCATGATGATTCTTATTCTCATATTCCAATCATGAGCTGACTGGTCCAATGAATTGAAACTGGTCGAAACACTACTTCAGATTTGAAATAGTGAAGACACTATCTCATCCTTGCCTCTCTCTCAAATCTCACACGCGCCTCTTATTTTGTTCCTTCCCTCAAATCTGACTTACCCCTCTCATCTCTCCCCTAAAGCTCTTGCCCATATATTTCCCTTCCCTCAAAATCTGACTGTACCCTAAAACTACAGACTCCAAATATTGTGCCCTTCAAATATTTCCAACTCTGAATCTCTGGAATTACAGAACCTGAAAAGAAAAAGTAACTCAAACATGGAGAAGAAAGTCTTACAGTGTCACCATCTTGCAGATACCAATGGAGCCTATTAACTATCTGCAGAGTGCAGAATAAAAAAAGGGGAATTAAATCCAAGCTACATATCAACCAAACATCTAGATATTTAGGGAGCAGTTACAGCACTGAAGCACAATAATTAAACATGGTAAATGTAAGTAGAAACTTGAAAAGTAGCCTTATAATGAACTGATTTTCATTCTCTAAGCCATTCATAGAGCTACAATAATTGTAGAATATCCCACTTTTCTGTTCTCTCTTCTGCACTCTGTAGTTGCAAGGAAAAACAGTCTATTGCACCTTTAACATTTTAGTATAAAGGACCCCTTTAAAACCAGAATGATAAGTTGATAATAATAACTGTAAAATCTTGAAAAAATACAAAAGAAAACAAGCCTGTGATAGTTCTGAAGGAAATTTTCTCCTATCATATTGTATTTGGGGTAATTCCCCAAGAACTTTATCAACTCTATGCCACACATATCAAACATTAAGATATAAGTCCTCAGCCATAGCATAGATCTGTTATAACTCTACGTTTTTGATAATGTTTACCTCATTAGTTTTCGGAACATTAGGCAACAAATATTCCAATAATAAGTGAAGTTCCTGGAAGGAAGTAGTCTACTTTAAACCCGATTCAATTGCTTAGGAATTAGTAGATAGATAAGAATTAATACCTCTTTAAGCTTCTCCACTTTTGTGTAATGGCGACCATAGGATGTATAACGCGGTTCATAGAGAAAAGGTCCAAGATAGACAGAAACTTTCTCATGTCATACATCATAAAAGTTTTGTTAGTAACTTCTAAACTAAAACTCAGGATAGTGGCTTCATACAAAAACTGATTAATTTACCATAAGCTATCGAGAAAATAATATAAATAATGAGTAACAAAATTTTGGCAAAAGCAGGCTTACAATTTTGTCAATGACTCTATAGAAAGTACTTGCAATAGTTGCTCAATAGCCTCATTTGACAACCCAGTAGCCTCCAAGTCTTAAATCCTACTTTGAAATGATGGTCTAAACTTCAAGAGTTAAAGGACTACTTTCAAACTCTCAACTTTGAAGAAATGATCATAGAATCTTAATAAGAAGCTAATAGATTAAATCCCATAATTGATAACATATGGAAAGTTAAACAGGATGAACCCAAAAAGAAATGGTTACAGAGAAAAGAAAACACTACCATGTAATCCACTTCCCTTTGCCTTTCTGATCTTGCTCTCTTTGCTTTTCCCTTTAGCACAAGAAAAAGAGGCTTAAATGAGACAGAGAAAATAAGAGAAGATGACAACCAAAGAGGAAAAAAAAGAGAAGAGAAATTGCAAGAGAAAACCAAAGATAACAAAATCGAGAAATTCACCAGGTTTTAATCAGCAGCAAATATCCATTCGTGAATCTCATCTCACCAACAACACTCTTCAAAGCATTGGTGTGTTGTCTTCTCTTAGATCGCTGACTTTGGGAGACTGTAGTGGGTTGACTGGCACATTACCTACTCGAGGTACGTATGGAGTTTGGATTCCATATTATGCTAAAAAATTTGTAAAATAAATTTAATTTTATTTTGTAAATAAATAATATTTAATGGGTTTAAATCTCGCCATTGGTCATCATTAAAAGCCCAAGTCCTGCAAACAGTTAACCCTAGTGAAGATGCTTGTTGGAACAATTCAGAGACCTTTCCGCGCGTCGATTGATCTGCTGCAAATACCATCAGCTAGTAGGTATTGAATCCAAGGAAGATGATGAAGAAAAAATGGGGAAGAATAAGCATAAACCACTAGAAGAGAGGAAAAAAAGACCTAAAAACTTTTAATTAATAAAATTTAAAATATAAAAACTCACCAACCATGCCCAAAACGAAATCTCTGCTTTTTTACCCCTCAGGTTAGCACTCGTGAATCTGAAAAATTCAAATAAAAATTCACCAAATATTGTGCTTAATCAAGAGATGATCACAAAGAAAAACAACTAAGAGTACTTTGAATTAAAGAAGTACCTGAAATTCACCCACTGAGATTGAGAATTCTCAATAAAGAGAAACCCAATAAACTGAGTCTTCTGTTTAACAGAACAGATGAATCGGAGAATAAAGTCAAAGGGAAATCAATGAAAGAGAAAATGAACCAGAGAATACAGAGGCTGATAACAGTGAACCATCGAGATCAGGTGTGCCCTAAGAGAGGAAAGAGCATCTCCCTGTGCATTGTAGTGGAGAAGTGTTAAATCAGTGGCTTGTTCGAAAGGGATGGAGGCATTGGGTAGTTCAGAGAGAGCATTTGGCCTTCCCAACGTAAATAGAACATGATGCGAAAGGAGGCCTGAGGTGAGATTTATATGTAAGCTCTGCGGCTCTGCCATCCACCTGCAGATAAATGTTACCCTCATAATTAAACGACACTATATCTAACATAAAGAATAGTAACGTACAGCCACCCAAAACCTCTAAATAAAACCTTTATTTGCTTCCCTCTTATACACATAGTGGATGCAAGGAAGCCATAAGATCAACAAAAGCTTTAAGATGTTGATGGTAACTATATATTCCTCTTGTAGTAGGCAAGCAAGAGAAAGACAAAGATTAAAATCAACATTCAAATTAAAGAAAAAAGAATCACACCATTTAACTCTAATTGGGATTTCACGACACACTACCAGGATAACATCTAACTTGAAATTAGCAAATTTATAAACATGGTTATTTAATATTGATTACATTCCCTTTTAGATTTTAATTTAAATAAACTTTTAAGGAAAACAACTTAATGGCGGCTTTATTGTACCGGCCTTCTAGCTTTGCCCACTCCGAAAAGGCTGATGAAGCTGATTATAGCGATCACTTGTGACGACCTGAAACAAATATTGGTCAAATACTATTCCAATAGTTTTATTTTTAATGAGTTAACTTTAATCTTTAATCCAAATAAAAACAAAATCATTGATAACTTTAAGAATTTATAATCCCTGCAAAATGAAATTGCAATAGGATCAGAGAATTGCATTGAAATGGGGAAAAGGAATCTAACCCTAAACCTCTGAATAAAAAGCTAATTCCACTATTATCTCTAAAAAGAAACCCATAGGTAAAAGAATAAATCCTGAAGTGTGTTGTCAAAGAGCACAATTTGCAGAACATACGGTGATACTCAGTAGCAAATCAAGTTGATAAAATTTCAAACGCAAGGCAATAGAGAAATAAACTAATTACCTACAGATCAATATTAACATGATTGCTAAAAAAAGTTAAAGAAATCTCAATTGAACTAACATGGCTAGTCCAAGTATCCAAGGTAAGCATGTAGAAAAAGGTTCAAAAAAAGTTAATGAAAACTAAATTCGTGTTTCGGCAGTCAATTCATCGTTCAAATTCACCATTCCACGAAAATTGTTCAAGAGAGTATTAGAAGAAACTTGCATACATATGTGGAAATAAAGAACCACTTGTTGTGGTCACAACTAACCAACCTACATTATAGCTTTTAGATATTGCTCAACAGCAAACACACCCTCTCAGAAATTGTTATTTCAATCTACTGGATAATAAAAATCAGATATAGGAAAAAGAATAACCTGCAAAGATAAATTTTACATTCCCATTGCTCTCAGAAGAGCAAGGTAGAGGAGACAACTTTGAGTGGCTGCAAACAAATTTTGTTTACGTTCAATGGGCCATCTCCTCTTCGGTTCCTATTATTCATCAAACAAAATCAAAGAAGTCCACACCAAACAAACAACCAAAATTATTAAGGCGATAAAAATGGGCATGACACATATTAACAGAATACCGTGAAACTTACAAAATTGAAAAGCAAGGTGTATATATTAAACGCTTGAGACATACCAGAATCATCAGTTCCATGATCACATTGGAAATAAAAGCCACTTTTGAACACATTGCAGTTACATGAATGCCCCTCACAACATAGTAAGAAACTTGAAACTTATGGTTCATCCTCCTCACAATACCCAATAAGATTGACAAAAAAACTCATGGTCCACTCGATGATCTACAGTGAATTCAAATATAAGAATTGATTAAAAAACCTGGAAAAAAATTATGAGGAGATGAAAATGTAAATACTTTAGAAATTTACCTGGGATCAAAGAACAACCATAGTGACTATTTTCCACCTTCAATTGACAAACCAAGGAAATCAGCAATCTTAAATGACTTGACAAAGAGGGGAATAAAAACAAAGCAAAATACACTAACAACAATTTAACCTAGCAAGAACTCACCTGCTGCTAGAGAGAAAATCTCAATAACCATAGCTAATCCCAGACCAAGATTTGCTCTAATGAAACGCCAAGGAACAAAGAAAGGCATGAGAGAGAACAATGGATAAAAAACGTGAAAGAACAACAACCCAGTGTTTCTCCATTAACTGACCATGTTGACAATTCTCAGCATATGTTCCTCTCAATCAATTGCAGCTTTAAAAGTCAAGAAAGAGGAAAGCATATCAGGAAACGAAAGTCCATATACTAATTAACTCAAGGCAGATAAAGTGCGTAAAGTCAACCACACATCTAACCTTATTAATTTCCTTCATTTTACGTGCCATGAAAGATACGGAAACTTTTCTACTGCCCGGATTTGTTTAAAAATATAGAAACAGGTACGTCCAGAGAATGTTGAGTCCAAATGAACTTTACATATACTACCAATGGAAACATCATATTGGTGCCTATTGTTTATTGCTCAAGGACTTCAAGGTTCATAAGAAGAAAGAGATGTATGACATTTTTCGGGGGCAAGTTTTCTTAAACATAGGCCATGTTCATCACAACCATTTATTTTGTTATAAAGAATATTTTGAAATCCTAAAGACTGTTTTCTCAGTATTTAAAGATATTTTCTGAGGTAAAATTTATGGGGCAAGGTTTTTAAATCCTAATCAATCTTTAATACTCTGTATTTCTCCATGCATAATAGGACTAAGAGAGAGATCAAAATGCCAACTGATGCAGTTAATAATAAGATTAAATGACTTGAATTTCAAATCTGCACTTATAGTCATTAGCAAAGTAGCCAAATTTCCAGAACTTGAGCGGATTTAAAATTAATAACCCCAATTTCTTTTTCTCTAAACTATATATATATATATATATAACAATTCATAAAGACATTAACTATTTATTCCATTAAAACCTAAACAAAAAGCAATCAACCAAACAAAAAACATCTCCATTTTTCTTTTCCTCCATTTCAAAAAGACAATATTATATTTGTTTTATTCAAAGATTCGAGTAGAGGTTCCAGAATTAAGATTTGCCCAAATTAAGATCTGTCCATGTGAAGAATTTTGAAACTAAAATTAGATTATAAGATTCCAAGGTAAATGCAGCTGTTTTGGTGCAGTACACTCCAAAATCAGGAGCCAAAACAGCATGGACTGAGTCCATTCATCATCTTCAAAACAGCTGTTTTGCATTAATTCATGCTTCTTTATACCCACCACTTATAACAACAAAATGGAATAAAAAATGGTAAAACTGGGATTGGAATGTCTCCCTTGATTTAAAATTTGTCGAGTTCATGAAATGCTTTCTTTTGGCCAAGAAAAAGGGAGCTCCAACTCTTGTTGAAAGCAATTTTTACCACCTACAAATTAGAAATGTCAAATATTATAACAGATAGTGTATAAATCAAGATTACTAAGATTAAAGGTCTACTTGTTGCAGAATCACGGCAACCTATATGGCAGCACTATATGCCTTTCAAAGATTCAACCTTTTCCACCAAAATTGCAAAGCCTACATACATCAAAGGCAAATCTTCAACCAATATATAGTACCAATCTACTTATTTCAGTAACCTAGTTTTTAAAACTAAAAGGAGACAAACCTGAATATGCTTCAATCCATTCATCATCTACAAAGTCAATTACCATCCTCAGCTTCCATCTATTTATGGTACTTTCTACGACAAAACCTGTCACCATGGCATCCCCTGAGTCAGCTAACTCGTTTTCTCCTTGAAGATGTGGCAGTTCAACCTCAATACTCTTAGGTGAAGCGTGTGAACGATTCACAGCTCATAAAGTGCCTTCCCTTCTATCATTGTCAAATGTGACATCCATCTCGGTTGACTGGTTGCTCCCATCCCTAAATAAAAAAGAAAGGTTCTCCAATTTAGATTTAGTTTATGCAAACAGATGCTTGCCCATCCAAAAGTGTAATATATACCTGAAATAGTTTGAAAAGTCTCATCTTTAAAATTACTTTCAGCTGGATAAGTGAGGTAAATCTACCTTGAAGCTGAGTTAGCCTTTTCTGCAAATGCCATCGCAAAAAGATCATTTGGGGTCAACCTTGCAAATCTCTTCACCCAACATCAATGCAGCAGCTCCGAACTCATAAGAGTGTGGAAATGAAGCACAAAAGAAATTAACCACTAAGCATAATAGTAAGGAATTCTGACAGTTAAAGGATTTCAGGAGGTGATTATTCATTTTCGTCAAATTTGTTTCTTTCAACCAAAACCCCCAAAAAGAATCTCATACCCCTCTTTCTCTCTATCTCTATTGCATTAGTGCAATATCTATGCCTATATAGAAAGTGAGAAATATGAGGAAAAAAAATGTAATTGAGCAAAAAAAAGAAACAAAGAATTAAAGCCCCGACCCCTTGTAACTAATCATCTAGCAAGAAAATAACCTGGGAACAACCTCAATAAATCACCTTCTCCATCATTGCCATATGATCAATTAAAAAAATAAATCTGGACTTTGGAGCTGATTCCACAAAAGGACAAAACTCACCTCGATTTTTATTGGACAATAAATAAACCTTCTTTTTGGATTTTGACACAATTGCCAAGTACTTCAATTAAAATTTGTTCTTCATTGCCCAAACTTTAATCTAGTTCAATAAAACAGCTGAGACAAAATGGGGTTTTGGAGAATAAATGAAATAAAACAGACCAGCTATATTTAAATTGACATGAGAATTAATCCATGACAACATATATTTTAACTATATACGGGGTAATATGTGCTGCTATATGACACACACACACACACACACACATATATATATGCCTAATCTAGTAAAGATATGAATTGATTTTACCTTTGCAGCATTTGAGTAGTGAAGCTTATATAAATATAAAGGAAGCTAAATTAAATAAAAAAGATTAACCAAAATAGAACTGAAACTTCAGAATGCAAAGTGGACAAAAGAAGCAAACTGACATGCAAATGAATTGAAAACAAAACCTAAAAATATAAAGAGAAAACAAATATATGAATATCATATAAACCCGAAAGTATAAAGATTGAACACAAAAGAGGAATAACTAACCTCAAGCACATCATACTCTTGGCACTAAAAAAGGAGGAAGGAAACTCGAAAAAAGGCACGAAATAAACCTCTCAATGAAATGGATTAGTCGTAAAAGAAGCTGAAACCTTGAAAGAGAAAAAGCAAGAGCAGCAGTTAATGAACAAAGGGTATTTGACCAATGAAAATTAACAAATGGAACGAAAGCAAGATCGATAAAAAAGTAAGAACAAATTAACAAAGGTAATGCACAAATGAAACTTAAAAGATGGAATGAAAGCAAGACCCATAAAAAAGGCAAGAAATCTGTTGGAAATTAAGCCAACACTGAAACAAACAACGAAAGGAACGTAGAGGCAAAAGCAGGTAAAAAAGAACATGAACTCAAGAATCAAAAGCTGAAAAGTGAGATACACAAATCTCTGAATATCAAATATTCTCAACACATGAGCCGACTCTACCTTCTGAATGAATACAAACTGAAATCAACTTCAATTCCAAAAAAGAACACGATATGCATGGTAAGAGTTTTGAGTGTTTCTTGTCTTTCATGTTTAGTTGTCGTGGTAATTAAAACTAATCTCACCATAGTTGTTATAGCAGGTCACATCATTTACTCAACAACCATTGAACTGCTTAATTATTCCAAAAAACCTCACAAACTAAAAGGCATAGAATTACAAAATTCGAGCAATAATTGGAACAAAAATCACAACATTCAATTTAACAAACAGAGAAATCAAGTTTACTAATTAAAGTACTAAAAAAATCAAAAAATGATTTACCTGCTCAATGTCTCTTTCTACTGGGCCAGCTCTGCTAAGATCGGAAGCCATGTTATCCGTTCTTGGCATACCGTTCCTTCCTAGCATGAGTCCTCTTAACAATTGAGAGATTTTTGTCAAGGGACAAAATCATAGAGCGAAAAGCTTTTTATTTAACCAGCACAAATGAAATACTCACTTTTTTTATAAATATATTTTTGGCATCAAGGGAAACTCACCTTACGGAAATCAGAACTCAAAGAGAAAATTCCACTGAATCCCCCAAGCAATCTCATGTTATTCACAGCATTCATACCCTCATCAGTTAATTTTGCTAACTGAGAAGAAATTGAACGTGGTACCAAAAAAGTAACAAAAA